>BPLR01016475.1:0-55727 GCA_021605095.1 Caerostris extrusa
AAAGCCATTATGGCACGCCAAATTGCCTTCTATTTACATTTCTGATTACATAGAAGACTCTTTTCAAAATATTGTATTAAATACATCGTTAGTAACTTTTTGAGATGGTGGGTTATACCCATAAAGATAGAATACTGAAATGAAGAGCTGTTTATGGACTTTGAAATTTTCAAAAGTCTCGCAAATTACTGAGTTAGCTTAATCAATTTTTATAAATTTTATCTTCGATCAACTCTTTTATCTTTACAGGAAAAGACTTGTTTATTCATACCTGAACTGAAAGTTTCCAGAAGTTTATTTAGCCAGCATGAGTCTGTTAAACCCTTGAAACTCTTAACAGTCCAAAAAAATTATTAATAGTAAGGGCAAAATTATCAATGCGTGTGACCTAAGTAAATGAAGATGACATTGCTGGGAACCAATTTTTGAATTTAGATATTAAACAACTGGGAAATATATGGATCCTTTAGGTTTGTATTTAAAATGTATTTTTTTTGTTTTGGCAAATATATCTCCATTCTTATTTCAAAGTATGATAATCAATCATGATGAGATAACAATACTTTCACAACTGCATGATAATTGAACAGACTTGAGTTTTTTTTGGCCATACTTCTGTTAACTTAGGCAAATTCCTGAAAACAGAACTCCCATGATACTTTTGCATGATTATCCGCTTTTTAAAGTATCTGCCATTGTGGATCTTGCGCTTATAACCTTAACTGATTTTGTATTATTTTGATTTCCATGATCCAAAATCAAACATAACTGGTAATGATTTAAACTTTCTCAGTAAGTGTGAAACACAAAAAAAGAACAATAAATAAAATCAGTAGTCTTCTTCTTGTTTCTTCTATGAACCTGAAATTCATAAATGATATGCAATTTGAAAACGGTATAACCCTAAAATGAAATGAAGTAATGATTGTTATTTTGGTTAAGTATCAATCAAGAAAACACAGAGTTGGATGCTTAGCACCAAAATGATTCAGAATCTTTATGCTTTTAATACTTTTGCAACTTAATCTTTGCATTTGCCTAGAATTAACATCCTTATAAAGATTAACGTATAAACTGTGTAGAGGGAACCTGAAGCAATATATTTTTATTTACAGGGCGAACTATTGTATGAAAGCATTAACCAGAAATCCTTTCGGTAGCTTTAGTTTTTTCCGATCTTCCAATGATATACAATGATCTAAATACCATTGATTAGCTTTATGTAACTTGGCTATCTGATAACTCTTTTGGCCAGAAGCTTTTCTTATTTTTTAACTTCGCAATGTCCTTGTCTTAAGATAGAGATGGGGTTTCCTTGAACCTTTGTTGTATTTCTCCTGAACCAGGTTGGCGCTTGGAGGAGGATAAAGAATTCAAAGTTATGGTCTTGGCATTTATTCAGAAGATCGATGCACCATCGCGCCAATTACAGAAATAATTGATACACAAAGAAATCGTGATTAAAATGATGTAATTTTGCAGATTTTTAAATATAACTCTTATTCCATTTCGAACTCAATGAGTGAACTCAACCTTAGAATACCTGACCGAAAATATTGGCACGGTCAAGTGTTGGCGT
Source organism: Caerostris extrusa (assembly GCA_021605095.1). Lineage (NCBI taxonomy): Eukaryota > Metazoa > Arthropoda > Arachnida > Araneae > Araneidae > Caerostris > Caerostris extrusa. The sequence goes on from BPLR01016475.1 coordinate 1,580, forward strand.
TGAACCTTGAAGCGTTTCGAAGAAATAGTTGTTGATCCTTCTGTACTTCGCATTTTTACCAACTTGTTCAAAAATCTTTTGTGAATACAAATAATTTTTTTACACATATAAAATTTATAGGTTTATGAAGGATAAATATGATGATAGAACAAACAGGACAAATGAATGAAAAGAACTTGTAGTTTAAAACCTGAATCAACACCGCTTGAGCCAACACCCCATTACTTTTAGTTTGATTTAACATGAAGAATGTATCACTGACAAAAAATCGAATGTCTGTTCGAAAAGCGATAAAGTGCCCTGAGAGATGAAACTGGGTATAGTTTTTTCTATTTAGCTTCATCCTCTAGAATTTGGTAAGAGTTAGTTTGGGAAATGTCACTGGTCTAAAGTGGACCCCTAATTTAGAAGAAAGGATGATTAATTTTCTCGCCATAATTTTTTATCTTATGTTGGAATGAATAATTTTTGCCTTATTTAATTTAAAAGTGTGTGTTTTTTAAGTTTTTTTAAACCTAGAATTTATTTTTTACTTTGAGTTTGGATTGAACCAAAGTGGTTTTTATATTTAAACCATATTATTTTAAAGGGAGGCCTCGCACTGGAGGGACTGGAACCCATGCTCACTATAATTTAATTGGTGAATGAAACAAAGGCTTAGCCTATAATGATGAATCTAACAGAAACTTCCTTTGATCATAGTCATGGTATCCATAGCACTGTCCTATCGATAAGTTTGAATGCCCTAGGTACTTCATCTTATGATATGTGGTTGAACGTTCTTCATAAAGTGAATAATTATCACTAACGTGACATCCTAATCGGTGATGGGAGATAATAAACCCGGTCGCAACGATGCTTACTATCGCTGGTCCCTTATTAAGCTCCAGTTGAATGCTGAAACAACTGATCAAGTAAAGAGGGCAATCTGTAAGTTCAAGAGTCAGTTACAAACACACAGGTGAAATGAATAAAAGTGATACTGTAAAAGAAAATTGAAATTCAAAATAAACTTTATGAACCAGTGGTTAACTGAATGATTTAAACCTTATTATAATGATTTTATAAAGTGCAAAACAAAGTCATAGAACTGATGAACTAGTAACAACACAAAACCTAAACAAGAAAGATGCTAATTGTTTTGTCTCCGACATCACAAAATGAAACAATCAAAAAAGGTAGCTGAAATTGACCTCATTTTTATTCGAGAAGATTCTTGTAAATGAATGACGTCTTTGAAAGCTTCTACAGGGGACTCTGTTTACCAATGACATAAGAACATGACGACAAACTGATTTATTGTGAAAATTGGTATTCATTATGGTGTCAGTTAATGACAATGAATACTATATTCTTTATTGAAGATGGCTACCGAGTTAGATAAACTGAAGGCCGCGATAGTTTAATCCTGGCTGAACTGCATTCAGTATGACTCTTCCGCTGACCTTCTCATCGCAACCCTTTGTATTTTGTATGACTCAGCAATGAATCGCCAAACCGCTTTCAATAAGCAGTTACCTTAGAAAATGCTTGGCAAAGCCGAAATTGAATCATTTTCTGAATCGCTTCCTTTTAAATGATGAAATTGATGATCTGACCAAAAGTAGAAACTTTCAAATCATTTTGGCAAAAATCATTAATGCAAACCACTAAACTTGAAGCTGATAAGAACCCTGTGGAAGTGCTGCTAAAACATTTATTGTTAAGATGAATTTTTTTTTCATGGCAGAAATTGCCATTTTCCAAAGTTATATTTATTTTCCTTTAAAATCTGGAACCTTGAATTAGTTAATATGTGGAGATTATGTTTTCTATTGAATTCCTACTGGTTGTTATTGTGATTTAAAGCAGTTACATTTTGATTTAAAGAACCCCAATGAAAAGAGTTGGTTTTATCCTCGATTTAAAGATTAGCCTTATTACCCATTATGTTCCTATTTTTGTTTTCCACCCTTTGATTTTTGAGGTGATGAAAACTCTAATCGCGTGAAGCAAAGGAATTGAGAACTCTCTTCGGCAAAGACATTCCAACATCAGAGCGTAGTTGTCCGCTTGATGTTGGTACAGAACGGAAAAGAAACGATTACATCATTCGATATGCTTCTTAGATTGCTCCAAGTTAAAATTATGTGGTTTTCACAACAAGATGAAGTTATTATTCATTGAGGTTTCCACATTGGTGTTTGCTCCAGTGAATATTAAATTTTCTTCAACTTAATAACACTTCTCATGTTTTTTTATTTGTAGCTTAATTTCACTTTAATTGAATTATAGCCAATAAGTAGAATTAATTTATAAACAAACCTTAATGATTTTAAGAAATAACACTGAATGGGCAACAAACCTGTTTAAAGCAGCCTGCAAAAGAAAAAGAAAGGCTGACACCTCCCTTGACACTAGTTTTGGGAATAACAATAGATCTCACATATGTGCAATGCTAGGGAGTACTGCTGTACTTGCTTGAATTAATCACTACAAAATTTTTCCAGCTATTAGAATCCAGATTTTTTAGTGCAGCCTAATAAACCCTTTCATGGTTGGATGAAATTAGCAATAGAATTTTTTTTATTGATGTGATTGGAAGTTCCTTGGAAGATATAGGTCCTTAAAATTGACTTGAATGTTTATGAAAGTCCTTCCTTAATGAACTAATGATTTAAAGAATATATCTTAGTTAAGTTTAAATCTTAAGTACAGCTTAATGAAAATTTTATAATTTAGATGAATTGCTTTTAAACTCTTGAAGTTAAAGAATTTGAACCTTGCTAACGCTTTTAATTTTTAAAAAAAAAAACTTAGGGAAAAACTCAAGTGAGCCCTGACCTGATTGTTGAGATGACATGCGCGATGATTACACAACGCCATCGAATCTCCTTGACTTCAAAACGAGCCACAAAGAGAATGCCGAAATGCGTTTCAAAAGTTTGTCCATTTACTTGATTATTTTGAATGCATTATTTTTATGAAGCTTAATCCAGGAGTGAGTGAAGGAAGCAGAGTCATTTCATCTGATATGGTCCAGATCTTTAGCAACTCTATAGATTCTAGATCAGGTAAACAAAAAGTCGCTTAAAATTTTAAGATTACAAAAGTAAAACTAGTTTTTAGTTCACTAAATAAAGTAAAAATCCTCACTCCTGATAAACAGCAACATAATGGCAAGTCTCTAGAAAAGTGAAAGCCCTTACTTCAAATGAATCCACAGAGTTGGAAGTCCTGGTTTATTTATATCCACGATTATGAACCCTAAATTGCACTAACACTAATAGACTCCTGCTCGAACTAGCTTATTAGCTGAATTTGAAATGAAACAAATACTGACCATTTCACAATTAAATGTTATCAAACAGCAACTGCCATGAATAATGGTTACACAATGATAGTGAATTTATAAATGCCCAAAAAATAAATAAATCAGATTTTAGCTGAGAGATATCGCTTTTCATGGGGTAATGATTTAACCATCTCAATAATTGTAGAAAGTTTCATTATGATTTTTACAATGAAACAGCATACTTTATAAGAAACAACAAAAACATAATCATTTAAGCAAGATAACTTGAACTCTTTTTGTTTCTGGGATGCTTTATTTGTAATCATGCCAAAGCTTTTCTTAGCAATCCCAATCAGTTACAAACAAAATAAAACCCGTAACACAATATTCCAGGTAATAACTAAAACAAATTGATTAATTTTAGAGAACTCTTCACACTTTTTAAGAGATATGCTAATTGACAATAAAATCTTATAGTGCACCATTCATTACGTTTCAGAATAAATTGAGTTAAAAATCTCAGTTCCACATGGAAAATTTCATTGCATAATGCGAATCACCTCATTGACTGAACCTGTATTGGCAACTGGTAAAATTAGTTCCACAGGTTGGCTTAACTCATCTCACTATGAAGCATCGTAAATTGATAATTAGTAAATTTATTACAGATGGCGCTTTTTTTCACTAGAATCAAATATATTGTAATAACTTTGGGTTGTATTTTATTGATGCAAGCTTATGGAGAGGTTAAAAGAAGTGGAAAAGTAAATGCGCTTTTATTTAATGATGTACTTCAACGCCTCATATACCTTGGTAAATTTTAATATTATATCCTAACTTTACTTTAAGAACTTCCGATACTATAAATCAGAAAAAGCAAAAGACCTTGAAGACTGAAAGCTCTTAACGTCAACTTCTTCCTTTCTTTTTTTTCTTTTCCTTCCTTCTTTTAAATTTACCAAGCAATTTGATGAACAACATAATCTCGCTTTTTTATTTGGCTAACCAAATTTTTACTTTGCTATGTAATTTTTCTAGTAATTTATCTTCAACAGAGATTATAAGAACATAAAAGTGTTCTTAAAATTTTCTTTTACATTTTTGAATGAATTTAATTAATTTCCTCCACTTTGGAGAAAGCTTAATTCCTACCAAGCATGTTGACTTTGATGATCCCTTTCATCATCCGCCTAAATTGAGCTGCTGGCATGCTCCACTAGAACTCCATCCAAATAAACAAAAAGATAGTACAAAACCATTTTAACTTTGAATTGACCACAGCAAAAAGACTCCTAAAAACAAGGAAAATGAAAAGAAAGTTTGGACACACTGAACACATTGAACTACACATCAGTTACATTCCCACACCAGTGAATCTTCAGAAATTAAGATATTTTTTTGCTTAAGGTTGACACTGTGCTAAACAACAATGAGAATTTTTCTTCAGGAATAAACTTAAACCATATGTTGGAACCAATCAAATAATTTCAACATTAAATATTTGACAATTGAAGGTATGATGTGGCTAAGATGATTATTTATATTTCTGAAAGCATAATTGTAAATAATAACCCAGTTTTATTGACCTAGATTGACCCTGATCCATGTGCTTTTTCTTCCTACAGAAAACGAACTTGGCCATATTGATAATTTAATGTAACAAACTAGCCTTCAGCGAATTAGAATACTACTATTTTGTAAAACTTTTGAACCCAGAACTAGACATAAAAACTTGATTGTTGATCTTTAGAAAATAATCTGTAAAAGAATTAAAAGAAAGCCTCATTTTATGGGAACTGATTTTTATTATCATTAATTTTTTTCACAAAACTATTGCAAATGGGTTAAAGAATATTTTAATGTTTCCTACTGATAGAAAATGTTTGATCCTAGAAGGTCTGATGAATTTTTTCTTATGAACTTTAAACTAGATTGAAAAACAACTTTGAGAGGGAAACCAATTGATTTTTAAACCCTCTGCCTTCATTTACATTACTTGACATGGTAAAACTAATCATAGTAAGAGAGAGACAGCGCTTAATTTACATGGTGGCAATTGAAAACTCATTCAGAGAATACAGTATGCTTTTCCTTAGAGAATAACAATTATAAAATACTTTACGAATTCAGATAATGTCAATTTAATAATAAACCCACCAATTTTATGGTAATTGATGCAATACATCTGCATTTTAGATAAAAACTGACTTCATGCAGTGAATATTGAATACATCAATTGAAGATATAATTTCTTACACTTGTATTACACAAGAAATCCTGGATAGATTGAGAACCCACTGAAAATGAAAATTACTGATCTTTTTCTACCGTCTGTGCTCGTGGACACACAGATTCCAAGTAATCTATGTACTCCTGATTGAAAATTTATGATTTAAATAATCTTGTACATTTTCTCATATTATGTAATTAATAATCTGTACATTTTCTGTGCTATGTTTTTGCTCAAACTTCTTTTAATTTTGTTTTTATTCTGTAACATATATAACTAGTTATATTTATATATTTCATTTTCTTGCAAGTAGTAATCTTCAATTAAAGAGTTTTTGTAGGGGTAATTTGAGGAACTTAAAATATTTAATTATATTTGTAAATTTGTATTGATTGATTTCTCTTGACATATACCAAATGCTTTTGTCACCCAAAGCAAATAAATAATTTTATTGTAAAATAATTAATTTATAAATTATTTTTGATGTCATCATAAATTTTTATTTCTTATATGTAGAAAAGAAAAACTAATGAAAATTAAGTTGATAAAAGTATTCTAGCTGGCATTTTGATGACAATACATGTATTTAAATTGTCATCTGGTTTTATTCAAAAAGGTTTTTCCTTTTAAAATTTTCCAACCCTTTTATTAAAATGGTTTGATATTTAATATCAGTAGGAATATGTTACTGATGATTTTATATAATTTAAATTTATTATGCCTTCTAAAACTAAAATTTTTTTTTCTAAATTTACAATTTTATTTATATTTTCATAATTTAGAATTAATTTATATTAATTAATATTTTCAGCCCAAAATGTCGATCTGATTATGAACCATCAAAACAACCATTTAAATATTTATGTTTTTGTGGGAAAATTGAAAATCCTGTATATGATAATTGGCGTGTACCTCACTCTTGTGGAAAATCTTGTGATAAAAAGTTGAAACCAAACTGTGGGCATACTTGCTGTTTGTTATGCCATCCTGGTAAGAATTATAATAGGTTTTACAAAAATAGTATGTTATCAAGATTTTTAATTCATGGTATTAAGATATGATGTTTCTGATAAAAGGTTAAAGTAGCTATCTCATAGTTTTTCTTGATAATATTTTTGATGTGCTTAGTGCTTATTACTTTACTTAAGAATTATTGAATTAAATACAAATTTAGAAATTTTAATTTTATTAATCATTATATGCCTGATACATAATAATTGATATAAATTTGTAATATGTGTAATAAAGATGTGAAGTTTTCTTTTTAACAATATTTGGACTATTTGTTGAAACTTATTTTGCAATAGTTTTTGTCGGATATTGAGGAAAATTCAAAAGTAGTGGCCACCAATCATTTAAAAAATATATATTTTAACTTTATGTTTTAGAATATAGATATGCATAGAATACTTTTATACTCAAGAAATACTTTTTGTTACATACATATTTCTTTTTGTAAATATAAGTACATCTTTTATTATGTATTATTCTTATTCCTGGTTTTTTAGATATAAATACATGTTTTACCCTGCATTATTATTATGTTCAGAAATTTAGCTTAAGATACTTGCAAGTTGCAATTCATTTAACAGTTATAAATTGTTTTAGGATTATTTGTATTTTTGATAGTTGTTTAAGAAATAAAAATTATGTAAATACCAATGAAAAAGTAGTGGAATTGTATTCTATTCGTTCCAGGAATGGTTGTTTCTTAAAAATTGGGAAATTGTGACAGCTGATACAAAGTAGTGTAGATGCTTAAGCTTAACTTATCAAATGTATAAATAAAAATATCCAGGAAAATTTTAAAATAAATAAAAAATATAAAAATTTTGGATTACTTAAAATTCAATTTCTTACATTTTAATTAACATTTAACATTTGTAAAGGAAGACTTATTATTTCTTTTTATATATGTATTTTATGTTTTTTTAAAAAATATTCAAGTATCAATAAATCTTTTATCATAAAAAATAAGAAATAAAATATCTATATTCGTGAAAATGCAATTAAAACTATGAAAATCTCACAAAAACTATAGAAATTAAAAATTTCAAAAAATACATCTTAAATTGAAATTTTGTACTCCTCTAATTTAATACCTCCTATAATTTCTAAAAATAGTATTTAAATGTTAAATTTTCTTTTCTTTACAAAAAGGGCAACATTAATTGCTTTGTGTATTGATATCGTAATTTTTCCTCCCTGCCCAAAAAATTATATCAATGAAGAGGGAAAGTGAGCAAGTATATTAACTATACTTTAATAAGCACATTTTAGGAAATTTATCCTGATAGGAAAGTGTAATGAGAAATTTTATAACAAACACTTTTATTTGAACTTATTTTAATTTTATGTTTTTCTTTTAAAAAATACTGAAATTTAAGTTTTATCAAAATTGACTGTTTATTAAATTTTAATAATTTAAAGAAATAATAATAATTTATCTGAAGTTTTTGTATTTAATTTTTAACTTATTTAAAAAAATATTTTACGTGTTAATAATTATTGTGACAGAGCATAATACAAATTATATGCTGATGTAATAAAAAATAAAATAAAATTATTTTTAAGTGAAATAACATGATTAAAATTTAAGACTTTCATTTTATCCCACACCCAAAAAAATTATATCAATGAAGGGGAAAGTGAGTGAGTACATTAACTATACTTTAATAAGTACTGAATATTAGTGTCGTGCCAGCTAAAGAAGCGAAGAAAGAAATTCCATATAAATCTTCTTCTGCAATCTGTTAACAAAGGTAGTAATATTGTTTTTGATATGTATGTAAATACTAGGGAACAAATAAAAAGCAATAAAATCAGCAGAAACATTTAAAATTCATTGCCGAACTATATGGCAAAAATGTCAGGGGAAAATATTATCGCTTTAGGCAGTAATGATTAAAACTCCTGGATGGAAAACATAATTGCTACTGAATAATAATTAGTGTGTGTTACAGATACATACTGACAAAAGTTTTTCCTTCAAATCTACATCTAGAAATAATATCGAATTAATCTTTTGATAGTTGTTAGCTTCAATTCATATGACTAGTTTTATGAGAATTTAAAAGATTTGTATAAACTTTTTCATAATTTTTGATTTCCTCCACTAAACCTCTTAAAAAAGAACCTATCTTGTATTAAATACTTTACTTAAATTGAAGATATTGCATCCGGTAGTAATAAGTTAATGTAAAATTTTGATTTCGATAATTGAGTTCATTAATCTTTCTACTGACATTTTTCTATAATTCTAGTGTTGTTATTTTGTCAAATAAAAGTTTAGTTGAATTTATTATTGAAGAACTGTATATATTCTTTTAAAAAAATTAGTATAATTAAAAATAAATATTTAAAAGTAATTCACTACTCCTCATTACTGCTTAATATGGAAAACAGTGAGATATTTTCTTAGGTCCAATAAAAAACTGAAAAATATAACATAGTGTTGAATATTTGTAGTACCGTGCCCCCTCAAATGTTTCAAGATCAATTGTCTCTGTTTGTTTAGTCTAAAAATAAAGTCAATGTGTCCTACTTCTTAATTTTCCTTACATTACTTATAATAAAGATATCAACCACAAGTAATTTTTTATTTTCTGTAAGGAATGCTAATTGTTTTTATAACAAGGATTGATAAATCATAAAAATTACTATATATCATTGAGGTATGTCTATGTTTAATGCTGTAGTTGATTTTTTTTTTTTTTTTTTTTTTTGCATAATTATTGTTACAAATTAAATAAATGTAATTTTGAATGCTGTTAATTTTTTATATACATGTCAGGTCCATGTCCTCCTTGTCCAAAAACCATATTTGTGTCTTGCTGTTGCTCTAAAAGTGAAAAAGTATCAAGAAGATGTAGCTCTAAAGAATGGTTTTGTGGAGAAATATGTGGAAAATTGTTGTCCTGTAATATTCATTATTGTGAAGTGCCTTGCCATGCAGGTTAGCTTTGTATAATTTTTTGCGGATTTTATTTATGGATATTTGATTTATTTTTATTAATGATATAAACATTTTCAAAGTTATTCTTGGCTTCTATTATATTGATTTTCATAATTTCATTATTACTTATTAAATAAGTGAAAATTAACAAAGAATAAATAAGCTATTGTTATTATTATTAAAATATATTGTGTTTTTTATATGATAACATTAGGTTTAAAATTAAATATATATATATAACAAATATACTTGAATTATTAAAACCTTTCAGAAATTTAATATAAATCTCAGCAGAAGTTTAATTAAAATCTTGGAAGATTTTTCTTAAAATATTGAAATCATTAATTTCACATGTACCTTTTTATATTTTTTATTTTAATTACTTAAGTACAAAAATAAATGTTTCAAATAATCAGAATCTAATGTGCTATATATTTTAGGAATGAATTTATTTATTTCAAATTTCTTTTATAGGCCCATGTCCACCATGCAGTCGGCAGAGTGAGCAAAAATGTCAGTGTGGCTCTGATGTTTCATTGCGACCCTGTTATAATCCTGCTTGGCAGTGTGGAAAAATATGCTCAAAACTTCTTGACTGTGAAAAACATTATTGTGAAATCATTTGTCATAAAGGTCCTTGTCAAGGTTGCCCCAATGCAGGTCCTAGATTATGTCCTTGTGGAAAGAAATCAGTTGTACTTCCTTGCACTGATAATGTTCAGCCTTGTGGAGATACCTGCAATAAATTACTTGAATGTGAATTGCATAATTGTGGTCAAAGATGTCACTATGGCTCTTGTGGAAAAGTGAGAACATTTTATTTCTATTTTACTTTTATATTTTTAAATAAAATTTGACATAGTGTGTTTTAACTAGTAATGCAATTTTTAATTTACTTATATGAAAGTGGGGAGGAATATATTAATTTTTGTTGATAATTTTTCAATTTGTAGCTGAAATCTTAGTTTGAATTTTATTGTATGTAGAAGTTGCTCCTGATGTTTTTACTATTTATAAACTAGAATAATATTTTTTTAAAGAAATTAATAATTTAAATTTTACCATTTTATTTTCATGAAGTATTTTTCTAGTAATTCTGCTTTTTAATCATTCAGTTATTTTTATATTTTAAGAACTATTAATTATCAAGTAGTTAGAAGAAACATGAAAAACATATCTAATATCGGATCAGCAAGAAAGTTCTTTTGGTTTTCACCATTTATATCTAATATCGGATCAGCAAGAAAAATTCTTTTGGTTTTCACCATTTAAAAGCATTATGAAGACCGAAAAATTTTTTTTCAGACCCAATGTATAGATTGTTAGCATTTTATTTTTTCATTTTTGATTCTCTTTTATCATATTTTTTTTACTTTTTGTTAAAGAATAACACATAAAATTATAAATATAAGTCTTTTCCATCTTTCTGAGTTCTCTGTGTATGTCATATATCTTAATACTGCTTCTAAAATGAAATAAATAGCTGAATCTATCTTAAAAATAAATTACAAAGATTATTCAAATTATCCCACATTTAATTTTATATTATTCTGAAATTACAAACTTCATATTTCATGTACGTGTACAAGATTTTTAAATCCTCCCCTCTTTTTCATTTTAACAGTATTCTAGTATTTTTACACTAGAAAACTTTATTATAATTAAGTCATTAGTTCCATTTAAAAATTACTTGTTGTAAAGCTTATATTTGAAACAATATTTTTGAATTTTAGTATAAATGTTTCATCCAAAGCCAGAAATAAAAAAAAATACAAATGCATGGTACAAAAATAGAAAACGATTAGAGAGGAATGTCCAATCTTATGGTTTCAGTGTACTGTATTTGAGGTGAAAAATTATGTAATAAATTGAATATATGTATAATTCATGAAAGCCAGCTGCAGAGTTGCTTAATGAAAATGTGCAATCTAAAAAATGGCAAGCAAAAATGTTTTAGCATCATAATTTTATTTCAATTTTTTTTTTCCTTTCCATGCTTGAAATTGCACTGTTTTTCTCTCCAAAATATTAGCAATTTGATATTAATGTATGTTTTTTATTTTAACATTGCACAGATGTATGAAAAAAAAAATTAATAAGAATTTGGGAAAATAAAGCTAGTACATAAAAATCTCATTGTTTGGTTAGTTATGATTTCATGATGGAATGATATTCATAACTGTACTAGAGTGCATGTAGTCCATGGGTTAGACAGTCCTGAATTAAATACTTTTTTTTTATTATTTAATATGTGTAGCAAAATTTGAATGAATAACAAAATAAATTTTTTTTTTTTTTTTTGTTTTTACAAAAATGAATCTTGGAAAATAAAGTAGATATCTATGAGAAATGTCACAGACTTCATTTAAATATACTTCATAAAATAACACATTTATAAATATACATGCTGTTGATTTTATAATTTAGCTGAAAAATATGATAAGTATTGATTTATTTTGAATGGAATTTATAATTCGGATTATAAATTCAATTCCCTTTGCCCAATTTTATATCCAATATTACATGCAAATATTATAATTTTTTTACATGCTGAGTGTTAGATTAAATTTCCATTAGCCATTATGCTTAAGATAAAGTTAAGTAAAAAAGCGTTACTTTAAAATTGTACAGCTCTAATAAATAATGATTGTATGCATAAATATCATTTCACTTTAGTAACAAATTAATAAAATTGAACTAAAATTTTCATAGATAAGAAAAAAAAAAAAAAACAATTCCTTTTCAATCTCCAAGATGATTTTTTTAATAAAAACTGTTTAAAATTTTAGCAATCAATTTTGCAAAAATTTCGTTTGATTCCACTTAATTTTACAGTGCTTACAAATGCGAGTGATGAGATGCAAATGTGGCCAGCGTGAGAAATCTGTACCTTGCTGTAAAGAGTTTCTGTGTGATATCAAATGCAAGAAAAGACGAGATTGTGGTAGACATAATTGCAACAGAAAAGTGAGTTCGGCATTGAAAAGCAAACTAGTGTAGTTATTATTATTAAATGACTATTAATTATGGCATATTATTAAATAATCCTATTTCTGACGCATATAAAATAATATTTTTTGACCTTGACAATATTATGTTACAGTATATTTTTAATATATACTTATATTGAAACATTAAACTTGAAAACTTCTGCTTTTTTATTTACAGCAAATTGTTTTAAATTTCTTCGATATTCATTTCAATAAAACGATCTTTAAAACATAAAATTGAAAAATTTGTTATGTAAAAATCTATTTTTATTTTCTTAAAAGTAATTAAGCAAATATATTACGATTTCTTTTAAAGATCGAATAATCAAATATAGCATCAATATCTACAATTGGTTATTATATGAAGTTAATTATTTATGAAATTAAAAAAATTATTGAAACTTAATTTTACTTTTAAACTTACCCCTGGTCTTTAATGTTAATTATTTTTAGCAATTTCAACTGTAATAAAAAAGATGTGTTATCATCACTTTTGAGATAATGAAACAAATTTCTTAAAAATAATTAAATAAAAATCTTAGTTTCTCAGAATATATATATATATTACAATGTATTACAAAAAGAATTTTTCTGTAATAAAATCTATGAAGAACGTCTCAAAAATTTAAATGAAATTTTTTCAGATCATAACATGTTAGGATTTTTTTTTTTTTAATTTAAATTTATTCAATTTTCAAACCCTGCTGTTTATCTTTCACTCATCTGTATTAATTGGTCATACTTCTAATTACTATTTGGCACCACTATACAATTAAACTTTTTTTATTATTCTGAAAAAGATTTCATTGATATGAATTTTTTTCTTTAATAATTATTTAGTACCTGTGTGAAATAATTTTTATAAACAATACTTAAACTTTTACCAATGAAACATTTATCTTTTGCTTTGTATTTTAGTGTTGTATTGGTAATTGTCCTCCATGTGAAGTACTATGTGGCAGAACATTAAACTGTGGGCAACACAAATGTACAAGTTTATGTCATCCAGGTAATCAGAAAGAAAATTTGTGTGTATTGTAAGTAATTTATTTGTTATAAATAAGATTAATTTCAATAATAATATTAGTTTTATTATTAAAACTATGTACTTGGTACTTTGCTGAAAAGATGGATTGTACAAACCAACTGAAAATAATATATTTTTTATATTGTATTTTTAAACAAAATAATAGTATATTTTTAAAATAAAAAAAAATATATATCAGATTAATAGACTGAGTTATTTTGCTATAAAGTTAATTTTTGAGGATAATATATATTTAATAAATTACATAAATTTATTTTAAAAAAAGTGTTAATTTTAATTATATATCCAGATAATGTAATCCAACACAAACTAAATGCTTAGCTCAATGAAATTACATATATAATTATACATTAATATTTCTTTTTCATGTTATAAAATTTAATGCCGTGCATGTTTTTAATGTACTTTTGAAAATGTGAGTAAAGTTAAATTTTTATTTTTTTTTTCATTACATAAAACAAATTGATTCTATTTAAAAAAAATTAATATGATAGGTCCTTGTTATCCCTGTCGAGATATAGTTGATGTTACTTGCAATTGTGGATCAACTAAAATATCAGTTCCATGTGGTAGGAAAAAGTCAGCTGTTCCTCCTCGTTGTACTTTTGATTGCAAGTAAGTTCATCATGAACTATTATTTTTTTTATCATTTTTATTTAAAATATTCGAGGAAAAATTTGTTACTAGTTGTAAATTTTCAGGTATTAAAATTTTTGTGATTTTGTAAATAAAGATAAAATATTAATTATGCTCACTAATATACATGTTATAAGTTTAGTATTTAGTTTATTATGAAAGGATGAAATTCAGCATTTATGATTGTGAGTAAAGTTTCAAACACTTGCTTACATCTGTGGCTAGTTAATCATTAACCCTTTTTTTCCTATTTTAAAACCTTTTTAAATTGAAAAGGTAAAGAAGAAAAAAAAAAAAGAAAGGAAAAAAAATAGATTTTTTTCAGTAGTTTTTATGATTACTTTGACTAAAGAATTATTTCTATTTTATACAAATTGAAATGGTAGCATTTTAATTTAAAATTATTTTCAGTTAACAACATTTTTAATATTTTATTTCTATTTCAAAGACTAGTTTTTATAATAATAATTGTCTTTATTTCATTGTAATCTATGCAAAATATTAATTTTTTGTCTATGAAGTTATAAGATGACTGAATTCCTTCTAAGGAAATGTATATAAAAATGTTATTTTTTAAATAATTATACTTTCTCGGACTACAGCAAATTATCATTTTTTTAAAAAATCAGTTTATTCCACATATAATAAAGTTTTCACCAATTGATTTCATTTTTCATAGTTTCACCATTCAAGAATTTTGAATTTCATCCTCCAGAATATGCTATTTTTTACTCAATCTGAATAAAAAAATTTGGGCATTTTTTCATTTATATTCAGCATCATAAGGAAAACCTTTAAAATCTAATTCTAACCTTCTAGTAATGAATATTGTATAATAAATGATAAAATATATCTGATAAGGCATTTTATCTTTGCAACCTTGGAGAAAGTCTGATGAAATATAGAAAACCAAAATCAAGCAATTTAACTTTTTTTCCCATAAACTATAATAAACATTCACAATTTAAATAGACATTATGTTATAAAATTATTTCAATATCTATCTTTTTACTGTGTCAGTCCTTGGGCAAATAAATTTTTAAGAAATTCTAGAAATTGTATCCTTCAGACTATGATGTTGTGAACTAATTCTTATTTTGAATGTGTCTTGAAAGACTGTGGTTCATCCAGGGGGAGACAGTGTTAAAAATAATTCAATGCTATTTATTACAAAACTGCCATGCTGCATATTTGGAAAATTTCACATCACGCATTTTTGAAAATATATTTCTTTTTTCAAAAATGTTAACTTCTACATGTTAAATAATATTCTTGTTAAATAAATCATAATATTAATAAATATTCTTGTTAAATAAATCATAATATTAATAAATATTCTTGTTAAATAAATCATAATATTAATAAATATTCTTGTTAAATAAATCATAATATTAATAAATATTCTTGTTAAATAAATCATAATATTAATCAATATTCTTGTTAAATAAATCATAATATTAATCAATATTCTTGTTTAATAAATCATAATACTAATCAATATTCTTGTTTAATAAATCATAATACTAATCAATATTCTTGTTAAATAAATCATAATTGTTCTCATCCATAGCACTCACAAATGTTCTTGTACTCAAGCGGACTGTATATTTTGAATCACACTCACATACTAACACAATAAAAATCCACAGGTTTTAAACTTAACAAATTTATTTAACTTAACAGTCACAACCACTCTAAACCGTTCTGTTCACTCTTGCCGATCTGGCACTACACTAAGCAGACTCGGAGTTATGCGCGTGCACAAACATACTTTTCGCCGCTAGGGTATCCTTGCGTGTAGCGCGAACAATAATATTAATAAATATTCTTGTTAAATAAATCATAATGTTTACTTCTACATTTGAAGTAAATTATTTTGTAAGTTCATCTCATTTCTTGGGGCAATGGTAAAAATACAACGTATTAAGTGGCTAAATGATGCATTCTTTCAAATTTTATGGGATTTTCAAATTTTATGGGCAATTTTACTGGGAAGATAGAGGGTATGTCTTGATTTGTTTACTGTTTTTTTTATTAAAATTTGATGTGTAGTTTAGAAAATTTCATTAGCTTACACAATCATTCTGGTTAGTTCTTAAAAATTTATATATTTTCTTACTTTAAAATATAGCATATTCATCATAAATTACTCATATTTTATTTTTAACAACTGTTTTCTCATTTTAATACTTTTAAGAATTACAAATTTATTTAGAAATCACAAGTGATAGAGAATTTGTATAAATTTTATTTAATTGAAAATTTAATATGTAAATGTATAAAATTTCAAGTGTTAAAAGTAAATACTTTTACTGCAGAAAAGAATGAAAGAAGAACAGAAAGTAAAGCTAAGGAGAAAAGAATTTACAGAGAAGAAAGAAGCAATCGGGAAAAGTCGGGAATTTGATAAAAGGTCATGAAAAACCAGAAAAGTTGGAATTTTTTGAAGAAAATTTTGAAAAACAAAACAGGATAAATTAAATTTCAAGTTGAAAAATTCCAGAGCCTAACAGAAGAAAAAAATTGTCAAATTGTGGAAATCCATTGTCGTGACCACATATATGTAAAAAAATTTATGCATCAAAATTATATAATTTGGCTTCATGATATTGTAGGAAAATGTTATACGATTGGAAGACGGTCGTGTCGTTTGGTTAACTCTATTTGGAAGATCTCATTTTCTCCGATAGGAAGTATCACTCTTTTGGCCATCCCGTCCCCTGGGTTACTGAATATAGGTACCTAGGTTTGTTTTTAGACCCAAAATTATCTTTCAATTCCCATATTAAAAACACCATTGCCAAGGCAACTGGTGTGAGTATTAAACTCGACTGCCTAATTTCTCGCAAGAGTAGGCTAGCGATCAAACACAAGCTTCTGCTCTACAAATCTATCATTAAGCCTATTTTGGTTTATGGTAGTCTGATCTGGGCTTCTACTTCCCTCACAAATATAAAGAGACTGCAGGTATTTCAGAATAAACACCTGGCTATGATTGCTGATGCACCATGGTTCCTCCGTCGAAAGATCATTCATAAAGATCTAGACGTTCCAAATTATATTATCAAATTTTCTTAGAATTTTCTTGAAAAATGACCTCAGATTAGCAATGAGTTAATCAGACGCCTACCCACTTATCACCCTAGGGTGAAAAGTTCACAAAAACGACCGAGGGCTGTCTATGGCGTCTCCTATGAGTGTTTTCCTGAAGTTAAAAAACATCATGGCTGTAATTCTTAAACGTTCATTAACTCATTGTGTATTTGACAATTACTTTGGCTTAAAAATTATCGATCTTCCATTAAATAAGACGAACTGGCGCAGAGGTAAAAAATCAGATCTCCGACCGCGAGGTTGAGGGTTTGATTCTGAACTCAGCTAGGTTTTTATTGTACCTTTTTACCCCTTTTTTGTAAGGAAAGCAAAGGGATAGAAATAAAATTATTAAAAAAAAAAAAAAAAAAAATGAAGATAAAAAATTATAAAATAAAATGAAAATAAAAATTATAAAATAAAAGGAAAATAAAAATATAAAATAAAAAAAGAACTTCGGTTCTGAGATCGGCCTTTTTTTTGTACGGATTTTCTATAACCATATTGCTTTTCAGATCATCACCATGGCTCCCACCGTTCAGCATAACCCTTTCACTGACTTGTTTACATGTATTGTTTACGTTTTCTATAGTCTTATGGCATCGACAACTGGTCCCTAATTGTACCGAATTTAAACTTAACTTTAAATTCTTTTATTTTGTATTTTACTTTTATTTATTTTTAGTATTTTTAAATTTTTTGAGTACCACATTAATTGAATTTTTAGAAACTTTATCTTTCATTTTTGTTACCAACCTTAAAGCAGCCAATTATAATTCTAAACATATATATGAATTAAGATGAGGAGGTTTAAGGGGTATTTCCCTGTTGGTACTCCATAAACGGTACGCCAGTTGCCAGTTGGTTAACCCTAGGAATATATTTTTTTTTAAAATACTAGGCACTTTGAAGTTCATGGCTACAATCACAAGAATTTGGAGATTTTTCTTTTCTTTTAGAGATTCTATATTATAGGTGAAATAAGATCAGCTGAAGTCGTCATTCCAGCCTTATAGTTGCATTTTAATTCATCAATTTTGATATAAGGAATAGTTTTCTTTGTGTATAAAACGGGTAAGTTGAAGCCTATTTCCTTTTCTATATGGATTTTCACCTAGAATTTTGATGAATTTCCAATGGTCAATGTAATTTAGACATGTATTAGCTTATGTTTTAAAGCAGCAAATTTCACTTCTTTGAAATTCTGCTTTTATCATTGTCGAAACTTTGATGGAAAAGTCGATTTCCTTTAATTTTTTCACTACAAATGTTTTTCTCTCATATCTATTTTCTGTTAATTAGTCTTTTTCATCGGATAATTGCCCTTGGGATACCATTAAAGGCAGGGTTTCCCAAACATCGACCACCTTCAAACTACTAAATATTTAAGAAAAGCTTAATTAAATTGTTAATGTGAGAGATGGTTAAAAATGTCCAGCCTTCTGTTAATTGAGAATTATAATGCTCGATTCCAAAAATCCGGACTTCGAAACCCGGGTGACATTCAAAAAAAATCTTTTCTGCTTCCAATGAGAAATCCGTCTTGCTAGACGATATCCTTGAAAACATGAACTCTGTTCTTAAAGATTTAGAAATAAACATAAGTGCACATGAATTACCGCTGCTTTACAAAAGTGAAAGCGTGTTGTTTTTGTTAAGCAAAACTCTTTTTACTTAACAAAAACAACGCGCTTTTCACTCTTGCTTTCAGACGCAGGATGTCACTGCGCATGCGCTCGTCAGTATTCAAAGATTTGTCGGGAAGCTGAAGGAGTGAGTTTTTGAATACCGTTCTTTTATCGTGCGGTATTTTTTCTACCTAGCATGCATGCTCATCGGAAACATTTCATTAATGCGCATGCGATTAGAAAGCGTTTTTGATAACGTGCGATAAAAAGCATGACGACAAAACGATGAATGAATAAGGAATTAAGTCAACTTATGAGATGCGGAAACAGATATTAAATCCCATAAACTTAATTTAAATGAATTAAAATATTTTTAGATTACTCGATCGTGTACACAGAAGAAATCTGTTTATTAAAAAAAATTGATTTATCACCAGAGATCACCCACGACGATGAGCATCGAAAACATATATACGATACGAGAGTCATTAAAGTAAGTTTACCAGTTTATTTATTTGCTTAAAAATATTTTATCTGCCTTTTAGTTTCTTTACTAAACTATGTTTAATTTTAAAATTCCCATAATAAATAAGTTTAATAAATTTATTTAAGTTTAATAAGTTTCCATTTATATTCCGTTTTTCCTATAATGATGTTCGAGTATTTAACTAACTACAGTTTTAAAATCGAATAATTCCGAATTTTTTTTTATTGTATATTGATTTATAATCATTAAGATTTATTTGCTGAGAAAAATATCCCTTCCTCCCTGTATACAATTCCAAATTCAAAAACATTTGTGTTGCTTAAGTACATTCAATTTTAAACTGTATGAAAGAAATTTTGTTCAATTAATGTGTTTGTGAGAATTCACAACTCCCTCTTCCCATCCGTTTTTATTGTACAGATAATGACAACTAGAAATTACGATCTTATATTTATTATCTAAATCATCTCTTAACAGGCCTTCGAGAATAAAAATATGTATCAATTTTAAAATGATACATTAAGTGATTTAATCACTGTTTATATATTCATTTTCATGACATACATATTAGATTGAGCCAAATAATAATCTAATGTGCTACATATGTGCCACCAAAAAATCATATGTAAAAAAAAAGTACTCTTTTATGAACAAATAGATTGTTTACTAAAAACATGTCAATACAAAACAAATAGCAATCTCATTATTCGTTAAAATATGTATTTTACATATTTATTTCTATACAAGTTTTTAAAATCTTGATTATATTACTTAGTATTATATAATTTAGTGCTTTAGTGTTGTGCAGCTGGTTTGTAACTGCTTAAGGTTGGGTTAAGACTTGAGATACAGGTTTAAGAACACACAGCTTTATTTATATGTAGACAAACACCACATACACGAAATTAAGTACAACAATAACTACAACTAGACAATATTTATCACATAAGACATATAAGTAATGGTTCGTGGAAGGATTCCACTTCTGAGCCGAAAACCCGATACTCGGGTTTGCGCAGGATATACTTCATCTCCGGACGAGAGACTATAGACTAAACTTTTCTCAGCGGGCGCGCAGGTTGCACTGTACTTCCTCTTGGGTGAGAGTCCCGAGGCATACTGGTCATTTCACCTGAACGCCACAAGGGGCGCTCTTGCAGTGCTTAGGAGGAAGCACGGTTACATCCTCCCCCTCTAGTTTCGCCTGGAACGTCTCGCGGTACCACAGCAGAGATCGCTGAAACATAGACTGTCCAGTTTTTCTAGGAAGTCGACCACGTTTCCTTGGTGATAAAAAAAAAAATGTCTTGTTAAATTGTTTTAGAGCTAGGAACGTTCTATACTGTAGTACAGCAATTGGGAGATGATCTGTGTTGATTCGATATTCAATGAAAGGGGTTTGTTCTCCCCCTGATTGTAAACATTTCTCGTATTTGTGAGCAATGGATTGAATACTGTCCGTTGTTCAGACAGATGAATACCCTTATTTTCTCGAAGTTGACAAGGATGGATAATGACAGGAAGCATTACCAGAAGAGACTTAATGTCTGGAGGAGTTGCGATAAAATCAAATTGTTGGTGAGTAGTTCCTGAGAAATACCAATGTCTTTTCTAAAGATCTAGAACGACTCCTGTTGCGCTCAGAAAATCTGCTCCAAGAAGAGTTCGGTTTCCATTGACATTCTTCATGACTAAGTTCAATAGGAATTACTTTTCCTTTGACACCAATGTCCACGGTCGTAGTGAGGATTTCTGCTTTTTGTACATGCCCATCAGCTAGGGCCATGTCCGCAGTACTATTATTCAGTATTAGACCACTCTTCTTGAGAAAATGAAAAAGTTTTTCTCCAGCAAACGAATGTGTAGTTCCTGTGTCGGCACATACTGCTGCTCTTGAACCACAGATCGAATCTTCCACTATGCTTGTGGGTTGATCTTTCATTGAAGTACTATAAAAGTTCGTGTCTTTAAGGGTTGGCAGTTGATCATCTTCTACTTGAACCGTAGCGTTACATTTTCGACATTTTGCCTTTATTACTCCAGACGCGCCGCAACCATAACATGAAGGAAGGGATCTGTTCTATGTAGATGAGTAGTCTTTCGTAGTAGTAGATTAGTAGAATCTCGTCGACTTTGCCTAGAAACCTCGGATAGAATTGGTTTACTATCGTTTTGGGCAGTGCTTCATTTATAGGTTCTGTCACAATGAATAGTATATCCTTTTCCATATTCCACCTTAGGAATTTTAAATAATATTGTTTCTTATCAGATTTTTGGTATTCTGGTTGCTTTGGGTAACACTTATTATTGACATACGAGTTTTCCCTCTGCATCTTGCTTATCCGTAGGTTGTCGTAAGAGTCCATCTTTTCTGTGAGTTTTTCACGGGTGCGTTGTCACACCATAGATCAATAAAATGATCCGTAGTGTCTGTTGAGACATTTTCTTCAATTGATCTAATATCATTAAGTTTTTAAACCATCAAAGTCCTGAATGTGTAATTCAGCTAACCAGACTTCAAAGTAACTTCATAGTTCAAATCTTTTATTCAAAAGTCTTCTTGAGTGCTTTTTGGTGAATGACGAATAGTTGACGTAACTTTTTGGCGCTCAATTTAAACCTTTTTAATAACATTTCTTTGGTGAAATCAAAATTCTGAACTTTGGCCTCAGCTTCTCTAGCAATAACTTGGGCGATGTCATTAGGTAACACTCTTAATAGATATACAACCCAGTGCTCTTCGTCGACATTAAACAATTTAAGTTTCCTTTCAAATAAATTTAGGAACAGTTAAATTAATTGCTAATTTAGTCGCCTTCATTTGGAAGTAACTTCTCTAAGTGTAAGTTTGTTTGAACATCAGGGGCAATGTTGGCATTAGCTAATGGCTGTACAAATCGTTGAGCTTTAATTTGCACACGTAATTTCTCCAATTCAAATTCGTGGAATCGTTTCTGCTCCTCGGCTTTTTTCTTTCAGCTACGAGGATAAGGTGAAAAGTTTTCGGGACAATGAAAGACTTCGACTTTCAGTTAAAAAATTATATTTTTTTACATAACCTCCCTTGACTTCAATATACTTGGTCCGACGTTTCTCCAACATCAGTATTCCTTCCCGGAAGTGAGAGTCTGGAAGGTTGTGAAAATATTCATCTACGGCCCTCTCAACTTCTTCATTGATGCGAAGCGCTTCCCAGAAACAAATTTCTTCAAGTTTAGGAACAAATGAATGTCTGGGGATGCCAAATCAGGAGAATAGGGGGATGGCCGAGCAAATCGTACCAAATCCCACAGTTTTCCCATCGCCAACGCACCTTTGTGCACAGGTGCGTTGTCCTGGTGAAAGAAGACCTTCTTCAATCCAGGTCTGTTCACTCGAATTTTGGCATCCAGCTGGTCAAGAAGGTTGGACTAATATTCGCCTGTAATTGTTTTGCAAGGTAATCAATTAACAGGATCCCTTTCACATCCCAAAACACGCTGACCATGACGTTTTCCGGCAGATGCGATCGACTTCGTCTTCTTTGGCGCTGAACCGCCGCCTTCTACCCACTTCTTGGACCGCTATTTTGTTTCTGGCGTGTAGTGGTGGACCATGTCTCATCCATGGTGACAAATCGCCCACAAAATCGGTCGGATCGCTATTGAATTGGTCCAAAGATTGCTGCGAAAATTGTTTGCGCAGTTGTTTTTGATCGGCATTCAGCAAAATGCGGCACCCATCTTGCAGAGCTTTCGCATCCCTAATTCTTTCGTACAAGATGTTTCGCACCCTTTCTTTCGATATCCCCACAGCCTCTGTTATCTCACTCGCCTATCCTCCAACATAATATGCACTTTTTCGATGGTTTCCGGTGTGGTTGTGGTTTTCGGTCGTCCTTCACGGTCATCTTCGAGGGATGTACTTTTTAACGGTTGATATGGAAGGAGCACAGTCCCCGTAAACTTGGGATGAATTTTCTTGGGGATTAATTCATCCAAAACGAAGAATTTTTTGACCGCACGATATTCAAGTTTATCCATTTTAACGAAAAACATGCAAGATGTCTAATGCAAAAATTAGTGTAAACAAACTAATTCAGAAAACAAGTTGAAACTTGTCATACAAACTAATGACACATGCACATAGGCAGGAAACAAAATTTTGCTGATTGGAGGCGCCATCTGTGTCAGACCGAGAACTTTTCACCTTACCCTCGTATCTGTGCTTGCTCTGCAGCCTTTGCACGATTTTTGCTCTACAGCTTTTCTCGGGCGAGGCGCTCTTCATTTTCAATCTTTGTGCGATTATATTATCTAATTTGTTTTGGACAAATTCTACAGTTAGAAAATTGGAGTTTTATGATCAATTCCCGTAAGTCACTCTGAGATCATATTCAAAGTTCACGCAAAGTTCTGTAGCAAAGCATAACTAAATATATTTTTCTTTTATGCAAATGTAAATAAAAAAAAGTTGTTTCTAGGGCACAGTCACTTCACTATAATATAACATTTAACATTGTTCTTTTAAAACTTTTCCAAAATTAACAATCGCTTCCAATATACTTATTATACTTAGATTCAAAATATAAACAATGAAATTTGCAAGTACGTTAAAAATGAAATAAATTAATAACTTTTTATTGACACTCAATACAATATAATTACAATACAATTTATACTCAATTTATATTTTACTTTACTATATATTCATTAGTTCAGTCTTAAAGGTGACTGTTTTCACTCTCATGTGATAAAATTTTAAATACTATTCATAAAAATATAATAATAAATTTTTAACATTCTAACAGTACGTAAATATAAGTATTTACATTTCTCAGAAAAACTAAACTAAACTGAATAAAATTTATAATATATTCTATTCATCTTATTAATTAATCAATTTCGTGGTATGAAACACATAAATATACTTTCAAATGGGATCTCAATTTTGCTGCAAATAGCCAATTATTCAGATATAAAACGAAAAAGAAAAAGAAATAGCGAGTGTTAGAAAGAGAACAGTCACTAGGCCGAAGTTTAGGGTCCTTTCATCTTTATAGTTATGAGTCATCAACATAGCAATTTCTAACTACGCATTTCTGTACTTTGAGATAAAACGTTTCATAAAGCTCAAGTTACACTTAAATTCATTTAAAATTGTATTTATCTGAGTTATAGCCGGATACGTTCACCACGTTAGGTAGGTACGGGCCACAAGGGTGGGCGCCATATTATAGTGTTGCAGGTTGTGCAATTGGGTGTGGTTAGTTTAAGAAGAGATACAGTTTTGAGAACACATAGTCTCTAGGCCAACTAGCGCCGAGTCTGTAGATTGAAAAAAATATATTTACTCTCGGGACGAAAGACTTTAAACTAAACATTTCTTATCTGGTGCGGAGGGTTGCGCTGTACTGCCTCTCGGTTAGGAGTCTCGAGGCCTACTGACTATTTCTCCTGAACCCACAAGGGGCGCTCTTGCAGTGCGTGGGATTACAGTGCTAGTTTTATACATTTAAACAATTCAGATTATAAGAAGCAATATTTTTAAAATGAACATTTCTTGTGATGTATAACAACTCTGAAAGTGATTTAAAATATCTGAATTAATTCTAAAGAATCGTATCATAATTGAGAAGAGCTCAGTAAAAGGAAATGAAATTTTGGAATATTTAATTGGTTTTAATAAGTTTTAAATTAAATAATTAGTTTTTTTCTTTTTAATTTACGATTTCAGCTAATTTTATTAATTCAGGTAATACATATAATTTGCAACTGAAATTCAGTAAAATAATAATAATAAAAACGATGATATATTAAAAATGATACAGGATGTAATGAAACAAATGTTAATCTGAATGTTGTAATAAGTAGAATTACTTATTGTACAGATAATTTTCCTTTTTGGAATATTAATTATATAAATACAAAAATTATGTACCTCTGTAGTGCGTCGTTTGTTTGTGTAGTCGCATCTCACCAATTTAAGTCATAGCTTATTTACAAGCACGTAAACACGATATAAACACTACAACTAACGATAGACAATATTTAACTCATTTAAAACATCTAATACTACATTTGTGGAAGAATTCCACTTTTACGCCAAAAATAAAGATATTAAAGTTTCCATTGGATGCACGAGATATACTTCCTATACTCGGGATATATATACTTCCTCTCAGTATGAGAGTTTGTAGGCCAACTTAGCACAGGATTGTGGTAACTATATTGTCTCTCACCCGAGAGACTATAAACCGAACGTCTCAGGCAGCAGCGTCAGTTGCGCCGTACAACCTCTCGGGTGAAAGTCTCGGGATGCCAACTGACGATTTCTTCTGAACGCCACAAGGGGCGCTCTTGTTGTGCGTAGGAGGGAACATGGTTACACCTCTTTAAAAGATAAGTTAAAAAAATTCTACACCTTAAATTTTCATATTTTTAAAAGGATATCTAATCTATGTTTATAATACTTATTGCCTCATCTAGATTTAAAAATAGTATTGAATTTATTTATTTTATTATTATTAACATTGAAGTTAACACAATTACACATAATAAATTAAGTATTTATATTGTGTGTGTATACATATATATATATATATATATATCAAATTTGAATATATATATATATATATATTCAAATTTGATAAATAGTAAAAGAAGAATTTATATATTTTTTAAATAAACACCTGATCTTATATCTTATTGAATGATAATGTGATATGAAATTTAATAAATTTAAGTTAATTGTAAAAAATGTGTCAATAATAATATTTAAGCAAATAGAAACACAATAAGATAAAATAAGTAAAACAGAAAAAAAGTTCAATTTTTTTAGTATATATTTAAATACATAGAATTATTTTTTAATTTATTTGTATATTTTATTGGAAAAAAAGTTCCTTAAAAGTATAGATTTATATATTATAGAAAGAAATATTAACAGGGATTATAACTCAACATAAAAGAGAAAAATACCATGGAAAGCAGATATATTCTTTAAGAAATGGAATGGAAAACTGAAATATGACCGAAAGGGGAAGAAAACGAATAGATTAGCTACATTTTTGAAAACCTATACATATTAATCATGAAAATGTTAAAATTTTTCCTGCAATATGCCATTTCTTTAATTAAATAACAATATTCTAACAAAGCAAACACGTTTATTAAGAAAAATTTAGTAAATTTATTTATACTTGCAATTTATTATGTAGGTGTATAAAATAAATTCACATGAAGCATTGCAAGGATAATAGGAATTGAAATGATTCATTTATATATAACTATTTAACTTTTAATTAGCAGATAGCACAAAGATTTTATATAATAAAAATTATTAACTTTTACATCATTACAAAAAAATCCTGATAAAAAAAAAAAATTACAAGAAATTGAACTGAAAGTTGTAATACAAATAAGAAGGTAGAAAAATATAAAAATAAGCCAAATCTTTAAAAAAAGTAACTAATATTAAGGATGAAAATGAACAAAAATTTATTTATTGTGTTATACATTGTTTTTTTAAACAAAGAATTTTCAAAATAAACAAGCAAATTTATTTAGCATTCATTGCTTATTTTTAATGTTGAAAAATATTTCATTATTAAAATTAAATTGCTAATTGTTTCACAGTAACAAGTACCATTTACACATTATCTCTTAAATAATTGCATGTAATACAAAATAGGTTTAAATATAAAATATATATTATAAAAAATGTAAAATATCAACAGAAGCAGGTTTATAAATTCAAAATACTTTTATAGTACGTTTAATTAACATAAAAGTAAAAGAATATTAATAGAATTTTAATTATTAAAGCAAATTATTTATAGTAATTTTATTATATGATTTAAATAAAAATTTCCTTCTTTTCTTTGTTTTAAGTTAATATATATTATTAAACCTAGACATACGAAAAATAAATTAACATAAGTCATCAGTCATATTCATGCACATTTATTTCTAATTATCAAAACAAATTATGTTCACCAATTTTTAACTAAAATCAGAAATTTTACAGTTATTATTTTTTTAAATTGTTATATGTATAATCTTCAATGGACGCATGTTTTATAAGAAATTTAGAATGAATGAATTTTAATCTTTTCTTAATGATGTATTTTAAGGTAGTTTTGATTTTGTGCAATCATCGTGTAAAAACTTACCACCAATGAAACCACTAAACGTCTGTATATAATAATCTTATTTTGTGGAATTCACAAAACAGAAAAGCAATTTTATTGTAATACTGTATTTAAATTTAAAATAGCATTTTAAAAACAATTACTGCATTTATAAATTACAACTAATCAATTTGATAAATAATTTAAGCTTACAGATTATGTTTTCAATAGTATTTTAATTAATATAAATTTTGCATTAAAAGTAAGTTTCGAGATAAAAATATAAAAGCAGAGCTAGTTGCATAACTTTTAATATTTAAAACAAACATATGACATTGCTAAATATCTATTGCACTTATCTGAATCTAAATTCATGCAGCATCTTAACAAGTATAATTACGGGTACATGTTATTAATTTTAAATAGTATTTTGAATTGAAAAAATGGGAATAAAAAATAATTGAAATATCAAGAAAAAAAAAAAAAAAACAGATTGTTAAATTGAAAATATCTGCATAGCATAAACATTATTCATTAGCATAAACTTAGCAAAGAAACTTTTCAAAATTAAATAATTAAGCTAGTATGTATATTCATCTAATTAAATTAACATTATTTAAATCATTACATACATCTAAAGTTAAAGCTATGTATCTTCAGGGAATAACTTAATACTAGTTAACTTGAATCAAGTTTTTATTTCCGCAATATCTGGATTGAAATGAATAGATGTTTTAGTAGGAGAGAAAAGCAGATGTTTAAATTGAGACAAAACCAACTTTAATGCTAGTCATAATAAAGCAGCTGCAAATAGAAATGTTCTTTTTTTTTTTTTATATACTTTATTTCTTTTAACATTTCATTCTTATTCTTAAAAAAGAATAAATATATTTGTTCTTAAATAAATAATATTTAAAATTCTTAGAAGACGAAAAAAATTCTTATAAGAAAAAAAAAAAAAAAAAAAAAATGTACAAACAATCTATATAATTTTAAGAACAGAATTGGGAAACAAATTGAACTAAACATTTGTTATGATTGTACAAGTAGAAAGATGTAAAAAAATAATACAAATCTAAATATTCTGCGAATATTTGAAGATTTCTTGAAAAATATGGAGCTGCGTGATTCTCATACAAAGATGAATAGCAAGTAGGGCACAAACATATACGAGACACTTTTTGCAATTTTGTTTTTATTATAAACAGATAATCAAAGACGAAAATTTCCTCTGACAAACGATTAAAATCTAGATTTATTAGATCTTAAATATCTGTATGCAAAAACTAAAGAGCCACATGCTTCCCTTTTCTGCTATCAGGTGCATGATGCCATTGGCATAGGCTCATGAGATATCGGCGATTTATCGGTAGGCTTAAAACGTCTGCTTTCACTTCCTATAATTTTGAAACAGCTGCATTACTAGATCTCAAATGCGAGAGGCTGGGTGATGATATAGATGTGCAAATATTCAGTTCTGGATAGGACGGATATTTAAGATCTAAATTTTAATTGTTTGTCAGGAGAAATTTCTTTTTCATTACGTGTTTGTAATAAACAAAATTGCAAAATGTGTCTTATATATGTTTGTGCTCTATTTGCTAAGTGGCCTGATGACCAATTGGCTAGCGCTCTGCCCTTTAATACCACAGGCTTCAGGTTCGAATTCTGATGGTGGCATAATTTTTCTTAGTTCACAATCCACGTTAAACCTGTAGGTACCTGTCTAATTAGCCTCAAGTGTGCACAAAATAGGCCATAGAGTGATAAACAAAGCCAAAACCTACTTGCTAATTGCTATTCATCTTTGTATGACAATCAGACAGTTTCATATTTTTGAAGAAATCTTAAATTATTCTCAGAATATTTGGAATGGTATTTTTATTTTTTTAATCTTTCTACTTGTACAACTGTAATAAATGTTTGGTTATATTTGTTTTACATTTCTGTGCTTAAAATTATAGATATTGTATGTATTTCACTTCTATTATTGTTTTTATTCTTATAAGAATTTTAAATATTCATTTAAGAACAAATATATTATATTACTTGTAATTTTTTTCTTTTTATCAGGATTTTTTTGTAATGATGTAAAAGTTAATTTTTATTATATAAAATCTTTGTGCTGTCTGCAAATTAAAAGTTATATATAAATGAATCATTTCAATTCCTATTTTTCTTGCAATGCTTCATGTGAATTTATTTTATGCACCTATATAATAAATTGCAAGTATAAATAAATTTACTAAATTTTTCTTAATAAATGTGTTTGCTTTATTAGAATATTGTTGTTTAATTAAAGAAATGGCATATTGCAGGACAAATTGTAACATTTTCAAGATTAATATGTATAGATTTTCAAAAATTTAGCTAATTTGTTTATTTCTCTTTTGGTCGTATTTCAGTTTTCCATTCCATTTCTTAAAGAATAAATTTGCTTTTCATGTTTATTCCTCTCTTCTATTTTGAATTATAATTCCTGTTAATATTTCTTTTTATAATATATAAATCTATAAGTTTTTAAAGAAATGTTTTCCAATAAATATGCAGTTTTAATCTGTTTTACTTATTTTATCATGTTGTACTTCAATTTGCTTAATTATTATTTACACATTTTTAGAATTAACTTAAATTTATTAAACTTCATATTACATTATCATTCGATAAGGTATAAGATCAAGTGTTTATTAAAAATATATATAAATCTTTCTTCTGTCACTATTTATCAAACTTAAAAAAAAAAATTATAATATAAATACTTAATTTATTATGATGTGTAATTGTGATAACTTCAATGTCAATAATAATGAAATAAATAAATTCAATACTATTTCTAAATCTAGATGAGCCAATGTTATAAACATAAATAGATTAAATTTTCGTATTTTTTAAAAAGGGTAGCTAAAGTGTAGAATTTTGTAACTTATCTTTTAAAGAGATACATAATTTATTTTTGTATTTGTATAATATTCTAAAAAGGATAATTATCTGTACAATAAGTAATTCTACTTATTACATTCAGATTAGCATTTGTTTCATTATATCCTGTATTATCATCATTTTTAATGCATCAACGTTTTGTTCATTTTATCATCATTATTATTTCATTGAATTTCAGTCACAAAATTATATGTATTACTTCAATCTATAAAACTAGCTGAAATCATAAATTAAAAAGAAATTAATAGTTTAAAAAAACGCTTTTAGAGTTAATCTAACTAAAAAGTAAAAAATAATTGTTAACATAAGAATAAAATGACTGCCGAGAAAATTAATGTCACTGTTCTAAAAGCGTGGGGTGCTCGATATCAATCGTTATAATTTTTCACTAGTTCATTCCGAAATGCAGAGTTAGTTTAAAAATGTCATACAAAGCACCCCACGCTTTTGGAACAGTGACATTAATTTTCTCGTCAGTCATTTTATTCTTATGTTAACAATTATATTTTACTTTTTAGATAGATTAACTCTAAAAGCGTGTTTTTTAGTTTTTTTTTTAAACTATTAATTTATTTCTTACTTTTTAGTTTAGAACAATTAAAGCAGGAGATCGAAAAAGCTAAAGCTATCAGTACAATTAGTTATCGGTACAATTAGTCAGTTGACGATGCCCAAAAATAAAAGGTTAAAGTTAAAATGAGAATTTTAAGATAAAAGTAAAATAAAACAAAAGGAATTAAGATTAAACAAAATAATTATACAAAATAGGTAGGGTTTGATCAGTTGACTGACTCGCCTGTAGATGGCGCCATCAGTCCCAAAA
The DNA here is from genome assembly GCA_021605095.1 of Caerostris extrusa. Lineage (NCBI taxonomy): Eukaryota > Metazoa > Arthropoda > Arachnida > Araneae > Araneidae > Caerostris > Caerostris extrusa. The sequence continues at coordinate 32,794 of BPLR01016475.1, forward strand.
TCGAGCCCAAAGAGTCAGTTACATACAAACATACAGGTGAAGCTAATAAAAGCGTATTAAAAAAATCTTACCAATTAAATATTCTAAAGTTACATTTCATTTTACTCACCTCTTTTGAATTATGTCATGATTCTTTAGAATTAATTCAGATATTTTAAATATTTTGTCTCTCAGAGTTGTTATACATCACAGGAAATGTTCATTTTAAAAATATTGCTTCTTATAGTCTGAATTGTTTAAATATATAAAACTATCACAAAATTATATAACATTAAATTTTAAAAAGTTGCATAGAAATAAATCTGTAAAATACATAAATATTTTAATGAATAATGAGATTGCTATTTGTTTTGTATTGACATGCTTTTAGTAAACAATCTAATTGTTCGTAAAAGAATACTTTTTTTATGATTTTGGTGGCACATACTATGTAGCACATTAGATTATTATTTGGCTCAATCTAATATCTATGTCATGAATATATAAACAGCGATTAAATCATTTAATGTATCATTTTAAAATTGATACATATTTTTATTCTTGAAGGCCTGTTAAGAGATGATTTAGATAATAAATATAAGATCGTATTTTCTAGTTGTCATTATCTGTACAATAAAAACGGATGGGAAGAGGGGAGTTGTGAATTCTCACACACACATTAATTGAACAAAATTTCTTTCATACAGTTTAAAATTTTATGTACTTGAACAACCCAAATATTTTTGAATTTGGAATACTATTCAGGGAAAGGGGGATATTCTTCACAGCAAATAAATCTTAATATTTATAAATCAATATACAGTTAAAATATTCGGAATTATTCGATTGTAAAACTGTAGTTAGTTAAATACTCAAACATCATTATAGGCAAAACTATATAAATGGAAATTTATCAAACAGGGATCATTATGGGAATTTTAGAATTAAACATAGTTTATTAAAGAAACTAAAATGTATGATAAAATATTTTTAAAACAAATAATAAACTGGTAAACTTACTTTAATGACTCTTAGAAGATCGTATATGTGTTTTCGATGCTCATCGTCGTAAGTGATCTCTGGTGATAAAACAATTTTTTTTAATAAACTGATTTCTTCTGTGTACACGATCCTAGACTAATCTAAAAATATTTTAATTCATTTAAATTGAGTTGATGGGATTTAATGACTGTTTCCGCGTCTCATATTTTTCATTCATCGTTTTGCCGTCATGCTTTTTATCGCACGTTATCAAAAACGCTTTCTAATCGCATGCGCATTAATGCAATGTTTCCGATGCGCATGCGCGCCAGGTTGAAAAAATACCGCACGATAAAAATAACGGTATGCAAAAACTCTCTCCTTCAGCTTCCCGATAAATCGTCGAATATTGACGAGCGCATGCGCAGTGACATCCTGCGCCTGATAGCAGAAGAGTGAAAGCGTGTTGTTTTTGTTAAGCAAAAAAAATACTCTTTTTTTTTTTTAACAAAAACAAAGCGCTTTAACTTTTGTAAAGCAGCGGTAATTCATGTTTATTTCTAAATCTTTAAGAACAGAGTTCATGTTTTCAAGGATATCATCTAGCAAGACGGATTTTTCATTGGAAGCAGAAAAGATTTTTTTTGAATGTCACCCGGGTTTCGAAGTCCGGATTTTTTGGAATCGGGCGTTATAATTCTCAATTGATTAACAGAAGGCTGGACATTTTTAACCATCTTTCACATTAACAATTTAATTAAGCTTTTCTTAAATATTTAGTAGTTTGAAGGTGGTCGATGTTTGGGTAACCCAGCCTTTAATGGTATCCCAAGGGCAATTATCCGATAAAAAAGACTAATTAACAGAAAATAAATATGAGAGAAAAATATTTTAATTCATTTAAATTAAGTTTATGGGATTTAATATCTGTTTCAACGTCTCATAAGTAGACTTAATTCCTTATTTATTCATCGTTTTGCCGTCATGCTTTTAATCGCACGTTATCAAAAACGCTTTCTAATATATACGCTTATAAAAAAAAAAATGCCGCACGATAAAAAGAACGGTATGCAAAACTCTCTTCTTTTAGCTTCCTGATAAATCGCCGAATACTGACGAGTGCATGCGCAGTGACATCCTGCGCCTGATAGCAGAAAAGTAAAAGCGCGTTGTTTTTGTTAAGCAGAAAATCTCTATTTTCTCTTTAATTGTGTAGAGCAGCGGTAATTCATGTTCACTCATATTTATTTCTTCTAAATCTTTAAGAACAGATTCCATGTTTTCAAGGATATCGTCTAACAAGACGGATTTTTCATTGAAAGCAGAAACGATTTTTCAATGTCACTCGGGTTTCGAAGACAAGATTTTTTGGTTACGTACGTTATAATTCTCAATTGATTACCAAAAGGCTGGACATTTTGAGCCATCTATCACATTAACAGGGAAATTTAGCTTTTCTTAAATATTTAGTAGTTTGAAAGTGGTCGATGTTTGGGAAACCCTGCCTTTAATGGTATTCCAAGGGCAATTATCCGATGAAAAAGACTAATTAACAGAAAATAGATATGAGAGAAAAACATTTGTAGTGAAAAAATTAAAGGAAATCGACTTTTCCATCAACGTTTCGACAATGATAAAAGCAGAATTTCAAACAAGTGAAATTTGCTGCTTTAAAACATAAGCTAATACATGTCTAAAGTACATTGACCATTGGAAATTCATCAAAATTCTAAGTGAAAATCCATATAGAAAAGGAAATAGGCTTCAACTTACCGTTTTATACACAAGGAAAACTATTCCTTGTATCGGAATTGATGAATTAAAATGCAACTATAAGGCTGGAATGACGACTTCAGCTGATCTTATTTCACCTATAATATAGAATCTCTAAAAGAAAAAGAAAAAAAAAAAATCTCCAAATTCTTGTGATTGTAGCCATGAACTTCAAGGGCCTAGTATTTTAAAAAATATATTCCTAGAGTTAACCAACTGGCGTACCGTTTACGGAGTACCAACAGGGGAAATACCCCTTAAACCTCCTCATCTTAATTCATGAATATGCTTAGAGTTATAATTGGCTGCTTTAAGGTTAGTAACAAAAAATCAAAGATAAAGTTTCTAAATATTCAATTAATGTGGTACTCAAAAAAATTAAAAAATACTAAAAATAAATTAAAATACAAAATAAAAGAATTTAAAGTTTTAATTCGGTACAATTAGGTACCAGTTGTCGATGCCATAAGACTATTGAAAAAAGTAAACAAATCAGTGAAAGGGTTATGCTGAACGGTGGGTGATGATCTGAAAAGCAATATGGTTATAGAAAATCCGCACAAAAAAAGGCCGATCTCAGAACCGAAGTTCTTTTTATTTATTTTATATTTTTTATTTTCCTTTTATTTTGGAAATAGACTTCAACTTACCTGTTTTATACACAAAGAAAACTATTCCTTATATCGAATATTGATGAATTAAAATGCAACTATAAGCCTGGAATGACGACTTGAGCTTATCTTGTTTCACCTATAATATAGAATCTCTAAAAAAAAAAAAAAATCTTCAAATTCCTGTGAGTGTAACCATGAACTTCAAGGGCCTAGTATTTTAAAAAATAGATCCCTAGAGTTAACCAAACGACACGGCAGTCTTCCGCGAGTATTACTTTTGTGTACCCTACCATGAAGCCAAATTATATAATTTTGATGCATAAATTTTTTTTTACATATATGTGGTCACGGCAATGGATTTTGACAATTTTTCTTCTGTTAGGCTCTGGAATTTTTCGACTTAAAATTTAATTTGGCTTGTTTTGTTTTTCCAAAATTTTCTTTAAAAATTCCAACTTTCCTGGTTTTTCCTGACCTTTTATCAAATTCCCTGACCTTTCTCGGTTGCTTCTTTCTTCTCTGTAAATTCTTTTCTCCTTTGCTTTTTACTTTCTGTTCTTCTTTCATTCTTTTCTGTAATAAAGTATTTACTTTTAACACTTGAAATTTTATTCATTTACATATTAATTTTTCAATTAAATAAAATTGATACAAATTCTCAATCACTTGTAATTTCTAAATACATTTGTAATTCTTAAATATATTAAAATGAGAAAATAGTTGTTAAAAATAAAATGAGTAATTTATGGTGAATATGTTATATTTTTAAAGTGAGAAAATATAATATAAATTTTTAAGAACTAACCATAAAAATGGACCAGAATAATTGTGTATACTAATGAAATTCGAAACATACCCTCTATCAAAACCAACTCCCTCCATTAAACAAATCAAAACATACCCTCCATCTTCCCAGTAAAATTGCAAAACAAAATTTGAAACAATGCATCATTTGGCTACTTAAATGCTGCATTTTTTACCATTGCCCTAAGAAATGAGATGAACTTACAATATAATTTATTTCAAATGTAGATGTAAACATTAAGATTTATTTAACGAGAATATTATTTAACATGTAGAAGTAAACATTTTTTTGAAGAAGAAATATATTTTCAAAATGTGTGATGTAAAATCTTCCAAATATGCAGGATGACAGTTTCGTAATAAATAGCATTAAATTTTTTGGAACACTGTCTCACCAATGGATAAACCACAGTCTTTCAAGACACATTCAAAATAAGAATTAGTTCGCAATATCATAGTCTGAAGGATACAATTTCTAGAATTTCTTAAAAATTTATTTGCCGGAGGACTGACTGAGTATAAAAGATAGATATTGAAATAACTGTATAACTTAATGTCTATTTAAATTGTGAATGTTTATTATTGTTCATCGGAAATAAAAAGTTAAATTGCTTGAATTTGGTTTTCTGTATTTCATCAGACTTTCTCTAAATTTGTGAAGATAAATTGCCTTTTTAGATATATTGTGTCATTTATTATACAATATTCATTACTAGTAGGTTAGAATTAGATTTTAGATGTTTTCCTTATGATTCTTTGATATATATTTCATTAGAAGGAAAAGTTCTGTGAAAAATGCTTTAAAAAAAGTGGAAGATGCAAGTTTATCATCATAAAATATAGAGAAAAAAAAAAGAAAGTCATAGAAAACTACATAATTAGTACATGTCTTGGTTGAAATTATGTGAATCATTAACATCATGTATAAATTTATTTGTTACTTTTTTAATTAGGTCAACAGATATAAACAAACCTAGCGAAATCAAACAGTGTTTTCACGCAAAATCATGATGCTTCATTAAGTTCATTCACAACTTTTTTATAAAATGGTATTTTCCCATTGAATTTTTGAATTTGATGCAAATGCCAAAAATGTCTTCACATTGTTTAAAATTAAAAATAAAATTACCAATTATTATGTTGAGAAATTTAGATTCATCAAAATACGTAATGGTACAAAAATGACCGTGAAGTAGTTATCAAATAATATAATTGAAGCAAAAATAATCCCAGGAAAAGCAGTATTTTTCTCAGAGAATTCCGCACATATCTATCAAACTGCCGGTTTAATTCAAAAGGCTGCAATTTCCAGTAAATTTAGCAATTAGTATCATTATAAGTAAGCATAAGAACAAACATTAAGATATTGTGGTATTAATTTAAAAAAAATTGTGCTCTTATCGTATTCAGTCATTTGTAGCTTACTCTAGGGTGGGAAACCCAAATAATTTATATATTAAGATGAAAAATGTAGTTGATTAGGAAGTAATGTAATATAATAAAAAGAAAACAAAATTAAATAAAAAAACAGAGTTTTTTTTCACTGAAAATAAATATAACTGTATTGAGAATATGATAACTTATTTTAACTGTGTAATTTCTGTATTTAAAGGTTTAATTTTTATTTAACATTTGATAGGAGCTGTGCTTGGCTTTGTCTGCATTTTGTTTTGAATAGCCAATAGTGTTTCGTGGGAGGGAATTTTCACAAAATAATTTAGCAACTTTAGAAGGTGGAAAAAGGGTTCAAGCTGACAGGGAAAAAAAAAAAAAAAAAAATGAAATTATTTGTCTATCTCTATCATTTTTTGTATTGAAAAAGGAAGGAATCAGAGGAATTCCTAATATTTTACTTACATGATTTCTTTTCTGTGTCAAAAGTATGCCAATTTGTTGATATAATAATATTAAAAAAATTTCAGACTTCCCTCGGATTGTCACCATAAAGAAAGACACCAGCATAAGTGCCATTTCGGTTCCTGTCCACCATGTCGATTACTTTGTATGAAGCCTTTAAATTGTGGTCATATATGCTCTTTTAAGTGTCATTCTGCTGTACTCACTAAAATCGAAATTAAGCAGGTAAGTATTTACTTACTTTTTTTCTTTCAAGATACTATAACTAATGAATGACAAAATTTAGAAATCTTTTTTGTTTGCAAATTTCTATTTTTGCAATTAATCTTGAAGAATTTAAAAATTTCTCAAAATATTAAAGTTATTTTGTTTTTGATAAATATTTATAAATTTAAATAACAAATTAAATCATTTTCTCCACCTACACCTTTGTGCTACTTTATGTTTAAATGTTTATTTAGATTAAAGTTATTTAATTTTATGAAGTCATTCAAACACGTAATGAATATCTTATCTCAAGTATATTCTGAGTAGATGTGTGTTTATTATATCACCTTCTGGCAAAAATTAAATGTGCTATTATATGTGTTCTAAATGAAATTAAAATTTTAAATATAGCAATTCATTGTCATTTAATTGAACATTTTTAAGTTACGATGAATTATAATTTTTCATTAATATTTTTCCTTTTATAACAATTACTTAAAAAAAATACATTGTCTACACATGCAGAAGTGCCCACTTTAATAAATAATCTTGTTATAAATATAAAATGATTTTAGATAATGGCTTCAAAATAGATGCTTAGAAAAATTACTGAGAAAAGCATTTTTGATAAATTAAAAAAAAAAAAAAATTGCACATTGTGCAGAAAATCCAATATGAAAATGCAGGAAACCTAATATTAAATATATGCAAATTTAAGGAAAGTAAGTTAGTCATCTGGAAAATATGGTAGAAACACAAACAGAATACGTTTAACTATACTAAAAGGCATCCTAATATAGAGGTCAGACTCAAACAGGTTGACTGGATTAAAAAACCATTCTGAGAATTAAAAAAAGAACACTTGTCAAAATATTTTTATCTTGTGCAGATTTTTATTATAAGCTAGGAACTGTAGTATCTTTGAGTGAAGAGTAAAGAAGAAATGGTACTTACGTATTAACGGTACCTTGGCGACAGACTTGGCGGTTTTAAGTGTCGCCAATCTTTATTATTTGGAATAAAAATATTTTGAAAGCGTTTTTGATTTTAAATGAAGTACTTCATATATATTTTATTATGTGGAACAAAAATTTTAAGTGTAGATTGGCGCCCAATCTGTAGCTGTGGTTGGCGCCTGTGCTCTTTATTGGCGCAACTGTCGCCAAGGTACTGTTAATACGTAAGTACCCGAAGAAATATACATTTCTATCAAATGTCTCCAATTTTAAAAGAGATTAAAGCATGTTATTTGAAATGTAGATTTTAGTTACTAACAATTTAGTATATCTTTTAACTTTTCCATCTTTTTATTAATCTCAATACTTTAATAATTGTTTGATAAAATTTTGATTAGCTAGAAAACTTAAATTATAATACTTAATGTTATTCATTTAGAAAAAAAGAAGGACCATGGGATTTGAGAAATTCTTATAAAATGCAATTGGTTTGTAAACCTTGCCCTCCTTGTCCAGTTCCAGTTCCTGTCACATGCTTAGGAGGACATGAGGTAAACCTTCTTATTGTACAGAGTGGCCATAAAATAATTTCTCTGTTTGGAGGCATCTATGACTAAAAACTAATTAATGGAAGGAAACCAAATTTTATGTACAGACAGTTTGAAGGCATGAGGAAATGAATATAAGAAAAAAAAAATATAGCATAAAAGTTGCCGATTGGAGATATTTTAGCACTATTTGAATTTAAAAAGGGTTAATAATACAGTGAATGCATGAAAAATAGTTTATGCAAAATTTCATTAATGTTCAAATATGAATGACATACAGTACGAGACTCGCAGAAAATAATCCTTTATTAATCAATATTTGTGTACCCTGGACCATATGCAGCATGAGTGTGCTGGCCTTCCCTGTGTACAAGACATTGCATCTGGTGCACGTCGTTTTCTACTGCTGCATGTCAACTGTCACATTGTTATTTGTAACAGCCTATATGCTCTCTTTCAAGAAACATGGGTTTATAATGCCACCAACAGATTTAAGGTACCCCACAGCCAATAGTCACATTGGGTGATATCTAAGAAACGAGGTGGCCATTCCATTGGAAAAATGGTTGATAACTCTCTCATCTACCTAGATTGTGCAAATTTCCCAGTGCGTGCTCTCTCATAATTTTTTTTGTGGAATTGATCTTCTACAGTCTATATATGAAAGTTGATTTTATTTCATTCATTAGTTTTAGCAGCAGATGCCTCCAAACAGGAAAGTTATTTTATATTCATCCTGTATATTTCCCACAAAATAATTTTTTAAAAACTCTTTTGGATAAAAAGATTCCTTAACATTTTACTTGAATTACAATTACTTATGAATTTTTTTATAATCTTGTATTCTTTTAGACTCAGATATTCCTTGTAGTAATGCCAAATCAACGTCTTGTGGTAGGAAGTGTGGTCGTTCTTTATCATGTGGTAATCATACATGTTCCCTAGAGTGTCATAGTGTAGTTAACATAAATGATTTAATTAAGGTATGCTCCTAAACACTATATTTTGAGTAATGCTTGTGTGAAATATATGATTTTCAAAAATATGTAGTTTACAACTTTGATTTTTGTAGGCAAGTGATAAATGTGAAGTTTGTCATATATCATGCCAAAAATCTCAAAAACCAGGATGTGTGCATCCATGTACACTTCCTTGTCATCCTGGAGAATGCAAACCTTGTAAACAGCATGTGAAGTTGAAGTGTCATTGTCAGATTAATACTTTATATATAGTTTGTGATGAATGGACTTCAGCAGATGAAAATAAAAAAGACAAGTTAATGTGCTGTTCTAACAGATGCCCAAAAGAGGTAATTATATATTCAATTCCTTAATCAAAACTTTACATAAAATGCAATATTTTTCAATTATTTCCGTAGTAAAATGGTAGGGAATTTTTTTCCTTAAAAGGTCTTGAGCAGTTTGTACCTCTATTACACTACTTATATCAGTTAAAAGACAGATATAGTAATCATGTACTAATCTATATATTTTTAAAGAATCAAATGTAATAAGTAGTAGAAAGCCAGAAGAAAACTATCATTATATCATGTTGAAGAAAACTATCACTATGAAATGTTTATGTGACAAAAAGATTTTTCTTTAAAAAATATTAGTTTATCACTAAATATATTTAAAATTATTCATTTAATGAATTGTTAATTTTTAAAGAGATATGACACAAAGTCTTTTAAGGTAAACATTTTGAGTTTTTCAACTGTCATATTAATAACTAGAGCATCACATGATCAGCATTGCATTAATCAAACACAATTGACTCTTATGTAGAAAACCTGTATTATTTTATGCCATATGTAACATATTGCTGGCCACAAATGAATGGATCTTATAAAACAACTGTAATTATGTTTTTAAGCAAAAATTTATAACAATATAAAACTAATTATAATACATACACCCTTTTTATATATTATTTAATAGAGATCAACCTCACAGAAAAGTTGATTAAATTCACAAAAATACCATCAAATATCTTGACAAATTTGGTCTAATGCTGATATATAAAACATTGACAAGTTCATATATCTTTCATAACCTATTGACTCATCTATAAACCATAACATATTTATATAAAATTAAATGTGTATGCATGCTATGAAAAAAATTTATCTAAAAATGTTCAAAATTATGCGTTCCAGAAAAATATTTTTTTTCATTTTACAAATATGTTTACTTAACTGTAGCTTAGATATTAAATATGATCTATTTATTAAAGAATATATATATGTGAATCTGTATATATGTATATCACTGTATTTCTCATGTGCTAATGAAATTATATATTCTACAAATTTGCATACTATGAAGTTGGCAGATCTGCAATAATTGACATGTTTAAAATTGTAAGGTCAGAAATTCAATTTCTTAAAATAAAATGTTGATAAAAGATGCTTTATTAGATGGTTAGAAACAATGACAACCTTTTTAGTTTTATTTAACTGTGGAAAGCAGAAATAGATGCAAGAAAAATTACAAATTTGATGTTTTAGGTCTCGGAAAGAAAATGCTGATCTTAAAACAAGCATTAAAGATGATTGTTTTAAATGCATTTTGTAAAGAGTTTTCATTTTAGAAGCTTGAAAGTCAAGTATGTTAATACCATACAGCTGTCTGTTGATTGATTATATAAAATGAAACTTGTACTAGTCAATATCATTTCTCGAAAAACATATCTAAATATCACATCAAAATTTAATAAACCAGTTTTTGCATTATTAATTAAACAGATATATGAATGTTTTTTAAAAGACATCATTATCAATTTAGTTATAAGTAGAAAAAGTAAATTGTATCTTAAAAGCAAAAATGGCGTTTATTTTGATTACTTTTTTGAGTATTGGGTGTTCAATACATAGATGAGATGCAACCAAATAGGTAGTTCACATTTAGATATTCATATATATATATATTTAAGAAAATAAATCTTAACCTTGATATTTTCTCTTTTTGTAATATTTATTGTTCTCAAATGAGCAATATTTAATCATTATCTTCATTCTTTTAGTAATGCTTTCTTTTTTTTATTGTTCAATTGTTTCTTTCTATATATATATATATGTTCTAGGATATGTTATCTTTTTGCAACTTAATTGGGCATGCAGTTTTTTTTTTATTTACTTTTTAACTACTAAAAGGTTGTTGACATTCCTGTATATTTGCTTGTTAATGGAATTGAACTAGGTAATATTAATTTAATGTAGATTGTAATACAATCACCCACAGTTGAATTATGCTTACTAATGCCTAAGATTTAAAGTTCATGTAAAAGTTCACAATGATGCTGTTTAACAATATTTTAGTACATACGGTATTTAAATTGTAGGGTGCAAATATTTTCCTAGATACAGAAATTAGTTTTTTCATTTATTTAATAAAAATGAAGTATGGATGTACATAAAATTTAACTATTATGAATTAAAAAACAAATTTATGCAGAATTATTTCAAATTGATAACTCCATTATCATTTTAATTATATATTCTTTTTGCTTGAAGAATATCTATATCAACATTCTTGTAATTCATAATATCCAAGAATGCACTGAGCAACACCAAACGGAAAATAAAACTGCATTTAGTGCTGATATTAATACAGAACTTCAAATAATGTAAATGTTATCCAAGAGTATTGATTTCAGGTATTTTGCACTCAATTTTTAATTGATTGATCACTCATTTTTCTTCAGTGTGGAAATAAATATTAGTTCAGTGTTTAAAAAGTTGTATGATAGTAGGTGAAAAAAAGGATGTATTTTCTCTTCATTTATAACATTTTATCAGAACTAAGATTTCTTTTATTTCAGATGTCATGTGGTCATCGTTGCATCTTAATATGTCATTCAGGCCCTTGTTCTGAGCAAAAGCAATGCAAAAAGAAAATAGTACTTCGATGCCCTTGTAAAAAAGGAAGAAAAAGGAAATCCAATGCTTTACTCAAGTACAGAAAAATGTTAATCTTTCATGTGATGAAGAATGTTTGAAATACCAAGAAAATCAAAAGGCTTTAGAATATGAAAAAAATTCTAAAATGGAAGAAGAGGAAAAGAAAATTCAAGAAAAAGAGCTTGAAGAATTTTTAAAGAAAACAGAAGGGAAAAAGAAGAAAAGAAAGAAAAACATAGAAAATAATCAGAATAATAATGAATATTCAGTTTTTATGCTAGGATCTTCAGCTGTTATTCTGTGTATAATTGATCATTAATTTCATATTTTTATATAAATGTATAATTTATTAAAAATAAATATTCTTAAGCAATAAGTATTTTTATTCAAGAAATAACTTATTTAGTGACATCTAAGTGGCAAATGGAATCAACAAAACTATCAAAATCAATCATACTAGTTTCAAACTTTACAAGCTGAGTAGTAATATCTGTTACTTGCTCTTCTAGTGTTGGTTGAGCAGAAAAAGAAGCAAGCGGAGGGGCACTCTGGCATTCGCGGAAGAAAGCACCGATATCATTCTCGCCATCACAATCAGCAAATGGTGGTTTCTAAGGAAAAATAATGCAGTATGTCAAGCCTTTCACTTTAGTTCAAAATATAATTTATTTTTATTGGGTGGCCACTCTCCAGTCAAAATAAAATTCCCCCGACTTATATGGTGTCCCGATTTTATGTGAATGACCTAGAATAAGATATTTTAGAAATCCATCTGCGTCAGTGGCTTATGTTTAAAGTAACAAATATTTTCAAATTACGAGCAAACAGTCAATAACAGGGGAAGGGGGATACCAACCAGCAAAAATACTTTTAAAGAGAGCAAAAAAAGAAATATCAATAAAAAGATGTTTAGTTATTTTTTAATATATTTAGAATCGAAAACTTTGCAAAAATTAAAGAGAACAATTGATAATACTACAAAGGAATAATAATTCATCTTCACTCATGCTTTTTTAATTCAAACTTCTTCATAAGTATTCAAGAGAAACAAAATATTGTTAATGTGAGGGATGGCTAAAATTTTCCAGCCTTTTATTAATTAATTGAAAATTGTACAGTACGACCCCGAAAATCCGTACTTCAAAACCTGGTGACACTGATAAAAATATTTTTTACGAACAATGAAAATCCATTCCGCTGGACGACATCTTGAAAATGTTAGCACTTATAAGAAAAGTTTGGGGGGAAACCGGGATTTTCACTCATTCGGGATTCAAAAAAAATGTAACATTTTATTTATTATAAAAAGAAATAAAATTTCACTTATAGCTCATATATGTTTAAATTAATCTTTTCAAGACATAAATGAGAAACTTGACGTAATATACATTTTATACGCATATAAAAAATATTTTAAAATGAAATCTAACATGCTTATATATATTTGTAAAACAATGCAATTTTGTAGCAGTTAATAAGTATTTTAAAACAAGGAATGCACCAAGAAGTTACCTACCATTTCCATCATTAGGAAGTCATTAGAACTAAGTAATTCATTAAATGTAAGCTTTCGGCAACATTCTTCATTGGCATTGCAGTTGAAATCCACTGTAGAAGATTTTTCCTTATTATCAATATGGTTCATGTTGGCATTTTTATCAGCATTAGTAGTGGAATCCTCTTCTTTCAACTTGATTATACGAGATAATCTGCTACGAGACAGGTTTAAGAAAGGTTTTTCTAGCATATCTAATTCAGGAAATAATGCATCTTGACAATTATTAGGAAGTGCAAATGCTCCCTTCTTATGAAAATCACCAAAGATATTTGGGCATGAAGAGCTGAAACAAAATTGTTAAAGCATTTTATTTTTTAAATTAAGAAAAGAAATCCATAAAAATTCTGAGCTATTAAATGTTATTAATTTATGTAAATAAATGCATATATATTAACAGTTAATTTAGTTTTATATACATAATGAAGTAAATGAATTTCAGTAAAAAAAAAAAAAAAAAACCCTTTTTACCAGGTTTATAACACGTCGAATACTAATGTTTTATTCAATACATATGAAAAACACAATATGATTTGTCTAAAAATTATTAAAACAGGGAAAGAAAAGAATTTGTTGAATAATAAAAAACATACTAAACATTTGTTTCAGAGACATAGTTTCAACCAGAGTTGGAGAGTTTTTAAAAAGGAATCTTAAGGAAAAATCCGACCCTTATATAAAAATAATTCTTATTACTCTAAAATTCCAGGAATTGAATGTTAAGGAGACGATTCAATTGCATCCTTTAATAATACAATCAGTAACAAAAACAGTTACTGCTTTAGATTTTATAAAAGCTATTCTATTATATTTTCTTAATAAGATTTAATATATTACAAATAAAACACTATTTAATATGTGCAGTTTTCTTTTGCTTGTCTTAAGCTATTCTATAATATGTGCATCCTATAAAAATAACAATATTTTTTAAGCAAATTTAGAGTACAAGAGTGTCTTAAGTTAGTGCAAATACTGCACCTTTAACATCCAAGAAACAGTTTTTGCATAACATATAAGTTCAATAAGTCAGAATTTATTTCACAAATTCTTCTAAATCCATTACTAAGTCATAGTATATAAAATTAATACTATGGAGGAGTCGGTATAAAAAAAAAAAAAAAAAAAAAATCTGAAATTTTTTTGGCTGGCTCCCCACTCTTGATTTTAATAAAATAATTAATTAAAATGGTTCATACAATAGAGTGATTGCATAAAGTAATATTCACACAAGACACAGTGCATGTTTATTTTATTTGTTCCATAAAGAAATTGTTAGAGAGATGTTAGTATTTGTATCTAGATTCGCATTCCATTACAATGACATTTCCATTTTTGTGTAACTTTCAAACCTGTAATCTGATGTGCAAATCACTACTTAAAGCCTGTAATCTGATGTGCAACACCACTCAGTGAGTACATAATTTGAAAAAGGAAATAAAAATATTTTGTCTCTAAAAATTAAAAGAGTAATATAAAATCTAAAAATTTTATATATTAATAAAGTTATATTCATCTATAAGTGAGAACCACTTAAATAGTTTTATAACCAGGAATAGTGATTTACAATAGAGAAAATAGAATGATTTAAAAAAAAAAAAAAAATTGGAAACCTTGCCATTATGTTTGTGGTAGTGAAATTACTGATCTAAGGCTGTGTTTGCCACCTTACAAGAACTCAAGCTTTAACAACTATAGCTACTAGCTATACACTGTTAATTGAAATCAAGATATGTTACCTTGCATTACACAATTTTTGACAAACAACTATTTATCTTGCATGAGTATTATATAAATCATATTAAATTACTATCAAAATTCACAAAAACTTTTCAAGTTTTTTAAAACCTATGAATTATATTTAAAAAAGAGCAATACAATTTTTAAATTAAGTTGTAAAGCAATTAAAAATTTTCCCTTAATTAAATCTATTAAAAATGTAAATTATTTAAAAAATTTTTTAAGAGAAATTACTAAAAACCTCATTTGCAGTTAGCTATAACACACTCCGATAAAAGTTTTCCGTACACCATAATTATTATAAAAACAAATTTAAATATTATACTTACTCATCTTCTGGTTTACTATCATCTGAATTTGATATTTTAGAATTCATGTCCGGTTTGAAATAATCACTTTTCAACATGAAAGAATTTCCCTTTTCTATTTTTTGAGGAGTAATCATCAAATTATCTTTTGATCGATAATATATTGACACCTTTAAATTACCAACAGGAGTTAGTATCTGCCCAATTTTATTGGTCACATAATTTTTACCAAGCTCCTGCACCTGACAGTAAAAAAAAAAAAAAAATTATATATACATACTCAATACATTAATTCATTTTTAAGCTCTTATAGTTAATTAAAAATTATGTAATAATCGAAATAAGGAACTTAAGAGCGAAATAGTTGCATTTCAATTAGGTATTTAGCAAGCAACATATATTTTTCATCTTTTAAGAATACATAAATTAACTTACAATTCAACAAAAATTTTCATTTTGTGCTTTTTAATTAAAATTCAGAATCCTTCTGCAAGTATATCAATATTTTGCACAGAGCAATTTTTAACAGTCCAGTTTTAAATCTTGAAAAATTCAAAAAATATGTGAAACAATAATTAAAATTTTCAGGGTTGCCGCAAATTGTTACCTGGTATTTGCAGTTGTAAGGCATATGTACCTAGACTTGGCCAGAATATTTTGTTGATTCCTCTTTCAATGTCTTGATGTGTAAGCTATGAAATATGTATGCAAGTACAAACAAACAGTGGGGTTTGCTAACTTAATATCGTAAGGTTTAATTATAACCGTGAGAGGTCGTGGTTATAACTGGTAACTGTGGTCCAGCGCGGGAAGTAGCAGTTGCGGTGAGATCTAGGGAGCATCAGATAAAAAACAGACGGTCAGGGACCGGCTTTGGTTTTTAGATATCAATAGTATTGTAGAAGTGGCACAGGGTGCCAAGTGTATGCATGTATTCATAGTGTAAATAAAAAGATTAGTATTATACATAAAAGAGAGTATTCCATCCTGACACAACGAGCTGCTAGTATAGTAGCTAACAATATTGAATTAATTTCTATGATCTACTAGTTTTCAATGTATACATTTCCAATAAAATTTATTTTTGGTAATTAAATTGTAATTCCATTTAAAAAAGGACAAGTGCATAAAAAAAAACATGAAATGATTCAGTCAATAAGAAAAGTAAATGGCTCACTTTAGAACAAAAGCTTGATATAATCAAGTTTCATGGAGAAGGTGCATCCTTAGTCCATGAAAAGGAATAGTTATCAGTTCGATAAATTTACAATAAAAAAGATCAGAACAAATTGCAAGCTAATGGCTACAGCTTCTTATTTATCAAAAACAAGTGACTGAAATCAAGCACTAGAATGGCAAATATGGAGTGGCTATTATAATTTTAGTTGAAAACTTTAAACCAAGAGTTCTGCTTAGTCAAGTGGAAATTCAAGCCAAATCATTCAGCCTTTTCAATGACTTGAAGACTACGGTTTAAAAAATGAAGGTGAGGGAATAAGTAACAATTTTACACAAATCGTGGGTAGATTTTCGTTTTAAGCAACAAACTGTGTTCAAAACGTCCATATTATTGATGGATCTACCATAGCAAATAAAGAAGCTGCTTTGAGATATCCAAAAGAATCGAACAAAATCATACAAAATTGTAACTACAAAGACAAATATTTAAAGTAGATAAAAAGGATTATTCTAGCAGCCAATGTAAAACTATGTTCAGCATATAAAATTTCAAAAGACAGTCACCAACTGTTACTAGGTGGAATTGTAGCAGGAATTTCAAATTAAAACCAAAGCTTGTGCACTAAACAGAAAATCCAAGAGCTCTTAAAAATGCAGCAAAAAATAATCTTCCAGTATTGTGAGATTATTTTTTTGCAAAATAATCTCACAATCAAATAAGAAAACAGGGGTAGCAAAAACTTTATTTGAAGATTGGTTTAGCTAATAATTTTTGTTTTGACACAGAACATTACAGTACAAAAAAAAAACCCGACTAGATTTTAATATTTTATTGATCTTAGATGATGCCTCATATCATCCAACTGATCTATGCTATATAAATAAGTTTTATTTCACCAAATTCCACCAATATATCAATGTGTCATTTGCAACATTTTACACAAGCTATAAAAACTCCAATATATATATATATATATATATGCCTACTAATCGAATTTTGGATCTGCTATACTATCAAAAAACTTATCTAAAATATTGGTGAAGCATAGCATGGATTAACAACAGGCAACATAAAAAAAATATATCATATGGCATTGTACAAATCATTCCATTGATTTTGAAATTTATTTTGCAGAAATAACTAAAAACATAGTGGGAATTGAATAGAGTTCATTGAATTGGACATTAATGAACTGGATAATGTAGCTGAACAACGAGCTTTTGAAGAACAGAAGGTCAACGATGATTATATTAAAGTACCAACAAGAGAATCACAGCCAAGCAACTATAAAAAATTAATGGAATGATTGAAAACTTTCAGAGCATATCATGAAAGTTGATCTCAATAGCAAAGCATAGCCTTATAATTCACCGAAAGACAAACAAACGACGCAGTTGGTTGATACATATATATATATATATAAAGAAGGAAGATGTGCAGACATCTATAATATAATTTTTAAGGAATAAAAGATTAATTTTTAATACAAATTTATTTCAAACAAAGACATTTACTGAAAAAAACGGGAGCCCCTACCCCCTTTTTTTAACCAATAATCAATTTTCGTATACCTCTTTAAGCCCAAGAACATACGATAATGTGGGCCAGGCGGGCCTGAATTTTTCATGGAAAAGTCTAACCTGCACGATCGTGCTGGTGTCCCCCATGTCTCAGGGAAGGCAGAGATTGTTTATTTTTAGTGTCATTGGAGCCAATGTGTACTAAAAATTTTTTTTTAAAGTAAAATTTAAATTTAAAAAAAATTCAGTCTTAAAGGGATACAATAATTCCTACGGATTCAAACAATGTGGAAATCGGTGAGAAACGATTACTCAGACTAGGAGATGAATTGCTGTACATTAATGAAGGTAATCTACTGATATTACTGAAGGAACAATCTATTTTCAGACCGTCGAAAAGGTTATAGGAGTGTGTGGAGTTCATTGGAGAAAGGAAGTTAGTTATAATCACTTTTACTTTTCAATCCGACTTTTTCTTTTTCCGAAATAAATTTCATTTTTAAAATTAATTCTGCTGTTCGGCAAAGAAAAAAATCTTCCTGAAAAGCAAATATATGATCTATATAGATCACATATTTAAATATGGTAACTCAATATTAGTTTGATCTGATAAAATATTTTCATTCAGTTTGCTGCAGCATCTCTTTTCGATTCGAGCTACATCTGCAAAAATATTTCTCCATGATAATCAGAAACGTCTACCCTATTACTCAAGAAAAGTTATATATTGCACCTCAATGTTTTAAATAAGAAAAGTGGATTCTCCACAATTTCGTTATAATTTTGAGAATTTTTATATATGTTTTCAAAAGCATCCCAAGTTGCTTTCTCAGCAGCTTTGAATTTACTTCCTCAAATTGGATCTTAAAACAGTTGCTTCACTTGAGGTTCAACAAAATACCTTCTTTTATTTTGCCCTCATTTATGCATGGAAATCCGCCTTTTAAAATATACAAACAGTTCAACTTCTTTTTATTCAACTCATTAAAAATTCTTTTAATTAGTCAAGTTTTATGTGTCTATTAATGTATTCTTTTCTATGGCACAACTATGAAACTTCGAATTGATGATTTTCAGAAAAAAAGACTGTTTTTATAATGCAAAGTGCAAGAGAATCCCTAAAAATAAAACAATAGACCACTTTCAGCATAAATGTTTTTTTTTTTTTTTAGCAAATGGTGACTATTTGGAAAAGTCCAGTTTTAGAGGCCCTGTATTTTTCCTATCGTCAAGTTTGGGTGGCAAATACAGTCATCGTTTACCGAACCGAAGTCGAAAACGCGAAATCGAAAGGAGAAATGTAGCTTTTTAAAAGCGATTATTTCTTCAAAACAAATGCTGCTTCATAGAATAACTGATTGCTATGTTTTGATTTAGCAGAGTGAAAGCTATAAGAATCGACCATTAATTTTACATGGAAGAATTTGATGCCTATGAGTGTTAGCTTCATTTGTCTTTATTATTATTGATATTTGAGATAGTTTTACAAGTTATGTATTTCCTCAAAATGAATAATGTTTTCTCATATCTATGTCAGTTTAGAGGTGGAGAAAACAACCACCAAACAATATTGGGTTCTTTTCTAATATGAATGTATTCAAAATCCTATATACGCATCTGTACTGACCCTAGGAGAATTTCAAGTCTACTATAATTTCAAAACAACAAACTATTAATTAATAATTAATTCCAGAATAAGCATATTGTAAGTTTTGTATTGTTAAGTTTTAATTCATTTTCAAATTCCTTACTCAATTTTTTTAAATAGATGATTGCAATATTAAATGCTTGGAATGAAAATATTCTCATAGATGCTAATTTCCCAAACTCAAAACTCTAGGCGAACCAACATGGGATACCACTGATTCTAAATATCTTTAAATAAGAAATATAATAGAAATTACATTACCATAAAAATTTAGTTATATATTGCCCAATGAATTTTTAAAAAATCAGCATTTAATAATTGAAAATATTTTTCGCATCTGTATAAATTATGAAGAGTTTCAAAAAAATTATCACATGTTTAAAAATCAATAGTAAAGAACTAACAGTACTTATATTGATTTAGCTGAGTATTAATACAGAATTATTATTATATGCCCTTAAAATAAGACAACTCATTATATGGAATTTTCAATCACACAAAAAAACTTACAATTTTCTTCTTGATTACATAAAATCCGGTAAATTCATCGTCTGATCAGAAGGAAATTTAAAATAACAAGTATTTTCAACCTAAATCGGATTAGCATGTCTGAATTTTGTAAGAATTAATTTTTATTTTATTTATGTTTTATCAAAAGCAATGTTTGAAGTGAAAATATTTTTAAGCAGAATATATTTTGCAATATGTTCATAATGTATATGTTTACAAAATTAAAAAAATTTCTAAACTTTACATTTATTACTTTTTCTTAGGTAACTTCACTGTACCTGTTCTAACACCTTGATAGAAATTGTAATTCTAACTCAAGACCAAAATAAACTAGAAAAATATCAATAACATTTTTACAAATAATTCTATTAAAAAATGTAAACAACACTCTATAATCTTACTTAGAGCAAAAAAATATTAAGATTTTGAAATTTTTAAAAACCAAAAACAATCTGCTTACCTGTGGTTCACCAGGATATATTCGAAATAAAATCACATATGTTTCAGCACTCTGACAAGTAGATAATTTAAATGCTGGAGTAATTCGTGAGACAGAAATAATTGATTTCAAAAGTAAAGTCATTCTACAATATACATTTGCTAAACTTGTGTAAGCTACATAAGGTGTATCGGAAATACAATCTGAAGTATTCATGCTCAAGCACCATGTTTCTAAAACTAAAGTATCACCATCAGATGTTTTAAGCAAAATTTCTGTACAAATACAAAAATCTTTCAATAGATGAACTTTACTACAGGCTTCCTTAGCTTTAGCTTGAATTTCTACATTGTCTTCTATTGCTAAATTAAACTGAAAGAGAAATATTTAAAATAATAATTAGCAAAATATAAGAAACAATTTCTAAGTTTAAATTTTTTTATTCATATAACTATTTTTTTTACAGAGATAATGTTTTATGATTCAGGATATTTAAATTTAAATTCTTGTCACATTTAATAACAAAATTTAATTTGCTTATGATTTTTATTGAAAATTTTGAATTATAAGATTTAATGACAATAATTTAAATCTAAAAACTAGATTAACAGAAAAAAAATTTATTATAATCCTTAATTTAACCTTTGCCCTCTCGAGGGCTCCGGAGCGGGAGCCATTTAAATTATTTCATTATTAAATTATTTTTATTATTTTTCTAAGATCATATTCACATGCAAATTTGATATACTCATTAAAAGAAATGCATTATTTATATTGTTATTTACACTGCCCCCTTAACGGAGCCCCCGAGCTTGAAGACAAATGGCCCCGCTCCAGAGCCCTCGAGTGCAAAGGGTTAAAAGCATTCATTCTGAAACATACGGATAAAAAAAAATATTCTTCAATATCCTTAAATTTGTGTGTGTGTAATAACACTAGTGTTGCTCTTCCTGAATTCCCAACCTAAAATTAAAAGATTCAGTCGGTGTCTCTAGCCCATATTAACCTTAAGCTCACATTTTTCTCATAACAACCATTTTCTAACTTCCCTATGATTAATTGTATAACATTTCTGCTTATGAACTCTCATTCTTTTTCCCAGGTTCTACAACATGTTAACCAGAACACTTTTAATGGTTTGTTTATGATTTCATTTCTCTGACTGCAGAGATGTTTTTACACAACTCTTTAATTCCTTAAAAATGTTGAAATGAATAAAAAAAAGGCTCATGACTTTTGTTATCTGCAAAAATCCCACTTGGCTTTCGACTACAGTTTGTAGTAACCACCAATATAGCACATGTTGGGGAATAAGAAAAAGGCAAAAAAAAAAGTGTTTTTCTAAAGTTATGTAGTGTTTTTTTTTAGCTTTTAGTTAAATTAGTTATAGTGTAGTTTTAGTTTTTTTTTTTTTATTTATTTATTTATGCGTAAGTTCAGATCATTTAGGAATTGGTACATTTTTTTTTAAAAAAAATGAGAACAATTTACAAAGAAATTAATTTTTTATTCTTCAGCTAATTTGTGATTTAACAAGAACTATATTCAAAGGTAGCTAAAGAAATGCGTATAGAAACTGAAAGTTATTCAAGAAAATTTCAATTTCTAAAACACATTTATTCAAAAGGATATTTATTTTCATTTTTTGAATTTTATATTATTTCAGAAATATTATGTTCTGTTTTTTAAAAATCCAATTTATCTAATTCTTAAGAATAAGAAATAATGGCTGATAATTAACAAATATATGGTAAAATATCAAAGAAATAAATAATAAACTAATATTTTCAATTATTAACTTTACCCATTCATGAATAGACTTTTTTTTCAAAGAACAAGAATGTTTATCTCCAAAGCGTGATTGAACTATTACCTGCGACATTTTAAATATAAGAAACTTTATATATTTTTCTAGTTCAGTCCTTTCTTTAATTGAAAACTTGTTTACCACAGCAGAGTTCATTTTTACAAAATTGAGATATTGTTACTTTCCAGAAGTAGAATATGTTCACCTTTATAAATGTTTTGAAATATTTATACACAAGACTAGTTGAAACAACTTTGGCACCATAGGCTGAATCTAAGGGGGGAAAAGGAGAGAGGTGAATGTTTATATTAACCAATATACAAAAGCTTGTATTTGAAAAATTGGAATATTAATCAATATAATAGAAACCGACCAACCATTTAGACATCCTTCATTAATAAAAAAATCCCTTAATAAAACAGAAATTATATTATAAAATAATTATTTACATTGGAAACATTTATATAATTACAATTAAAATTTATAATTTAAAAAATTATTTAGAGAAAAAAAAAGCAAGAACAATTAAATGAAGTATAGAATGATTTTACTACATGCATTTAAGGTAGTATGACAAATATAACAAATTCTGAGAAAATGAAATTCCATG
>BPLR01016476.1:0-36106 GCA_021605095.1 Caerostris extrusa
TGTAATTAGAGATTTCACATTTTGAAATTAAAAATTTTAAGTATTATCTGTATTGAGGAATTGTTAGCTATAACTAATAAGCTTTAAAGAATAATTTCAGTTATTGCTATTCGATAAAAAATGAAGTCATACGGTGCATTTAAATGTCTAAATAACAAATTTTTGGTGTGTTTGACATGAGCCTATTTCAGTACTACTGAGACGTTGCTGATTCAGTTTTTACCAGAGTGCACCATGCAGGACACTTTTTGCACTGTCTCCACAATTATCATTTCTCTGGTTCTACCTCCACCCTGTTCTTCATTAGCAGACGCAGGATTATAAAGGAATCAAGATGATACTTTATGAAAAAAATGAGGATGATAACTCTGAAACTCCTGCAATTTATCATAGTCAATTTTTTTTCCAGAATACTGTTTACCATTATATCTTTTTAAAATGTGTGATTTGTTAAGAATGTGTTTTGGTATTTTGTCAGTCC
Organism: Caerostris extrusa; assembly: GCA_021605095.1. NCBI lineage: Eukaryota > Metazoa > Arthropoda > Arachnida > Araneae > Araneidae > Caerostris > Caerostris extrusa. The sequence goes on from BPLR01016476.1 coordinate 482, forward strand.
TCCATGCTTTTCTTTAAAAATATATTCTTTTATTGATTTAAAATTCCTTTTGCTCTGATCTAAAGAGCCTAACTGATTTAATTTTTTTTTTATTTTCTGTAAATCAAAGTAAACCAAAGATTTCTCTGTGTGTTTGAAATATAATATTTATTCGGCTTTCACAAATTATTTCTGAAAAGTTAAATGAAACCAAAATTATTATTATTGTCTCAAAATCATAATCATAAATAGACAATAATAGACCAATAAGAAGTATAGAGAGAAAAATGGTTTCATAATTTTCTCTCTATACTTCTTGTGGCGTTTATTAGCAAAATTTAATTAATACCAAAATCAAAATATACTTGAAAAATAATATGAGTGTCATGCATAATACTTACTGCTATTCTTTGTATACAAAAAAATAAAGGAAAATAAAGAAAAAAATCATTGCAAGCCAGTGCCATAAATCGAAATATATTATATTTATACATATAAAAGGACACGATTTATATACAGCTATGTTTTTTTAAATATTACTAATTTAATCAAATAAAAATAGCAGAAATTATTTTTTAAAAGAAAAACAATCAAAGAAATTTTTGAGAAATTAAGAAAATACAAGAAATTTTGAAAATTAAAAAATACAAGAAATTTTGATTTTAAATTACTATTCTATTATTGTTATAAATGTCATCCTAATTTAACAAATAGTTACAAAATAAATAATAAAAGAGAAAAACATTTTTGTGTGTAATGAAGATAGGAGAAACAAAAGATGACATTTGAAAGTAGTAAAAAAAAATTTAAACCTTTAAATTACTTTTATTTTAAGGCAATGTAAGAAATAAACTCATTTTTTCAAAAAACATTAAATACATTCAATTTATTTATTAATTTTTTAGAATGTTGTTGATTAAGAATAAAATAATATTTACTTTCTCCTTCTGTAAAACAGTAAAACCTACCTATAATCAACAGCTATAAGAAAGAATTGAATGTAAACAAAAATTAAGAAAAATATTATTTTTTTCTAATTCAAAATAGAAACAAAATTCTGTTTTCTATTTTCAATGATTAGGAAACTTATTTAAACTTTTTCTTATTTATAATAATTTTGAAATCGTTGAGATTTTATTATTAAAAGCCATATCTGGTTTCAAATCGGTAAATTCATCTATTTAAAAAAGCTATTCATCCTTTTTATATTTCTTAAGAATTATTTACTCTTCCACTATATCCGTATCAATGCATTAGGCTGAAATGCCCAAAAACAGAATGGTGGTACCAGCAACATTTTTTTCTTCTTTTAAAATGCTAGGAACACACAAGAAAGTAAACACTTAATCTTTAAAAGTGGATTACTTCCATTTCTGTGTCTTTTCATAAGCTCCAGTAGAAAAGAAATAAATAAAAGAAGAACCACAGATGGAAAAAATTCTGAGGAAATCCCTAAACACTCAGAAACAAAAGTAAGCAGGTTATTGAAAATCGAACTTTCTCTAAACCCATTTTTGTCCCTTAAGAGAGAATAGCAAATAAATAAACATTGACCCATGGAATAGCAGATGGAAAAAGATTGCAGTAAAAAGTTTGGAACTCTTCATAATCCATCTATGAATTCACTCGCGATTTTTTTTTTTTTTTTCCTCTTCGGGGAGTCTGGCACTCATATTTCACCTTATCTTTTTAAAAATGGTCAAATAATTTCTATTCCTATGAAATCTTTCCCATCAGATATAATCTCAAATTATTTAAGAAAGAGGGAATAAAAAATGATATAAACTGAAAAAAAATGGAAGCCTTAGGTTAAAAGAGTAAAAGAAGAAAGAGTTGGAAATGAAAAAATAGAAATAAATACACGATGCTAAAAGATTTTTATTATTCTAGAAGCTAAAAAAAAAATGCATATGAAGTAACTTAATGATTTTCCATTCTGTGAAGGGTTTATACTTACAGAAAAAAAAAGAAACTATAGAAATAGAAAGAAATGACATTCAAGGTTTCATATAATAATTTTCCAAGAAGCAAAGTTCAATGACATGTAGAGTTTTTTTTTTTTTTCCTTTACGTCCCATCATGATTTTCTTATCTAATTTCTTCCAGCTTAAAATCTTTGAAGCTTTTATTGTTTATAATGACTCTGTGATTTTTTTTTTAATAATTTTAAACTCTTATTAATATATCCTTTTTACTTTCGATTTTACAGAAAAAAAAAGATTTTATGGGAGGAAACTGAAAAGGATTACTTAACTCATGGAAAATGAAATTTCATATGTGCGATTTTTTTTTTTTAATAAACAGAGAGTCAGACTTTCTTGTTTAATGTCTTTTAAATAAGAAATTATAATTTATTCTTTTTTGAATGAAATACTAGTAGACTTGAGATTTCAATTCTGTAAACCTAAAAAGTTTGATAACCGATTATGCACGAATATAATGAAAATACAATATTATTAAAAGTTAAATTTTCAATTACAATTTTCAAAACTGATTTACAATAAAAAATTTGTTGAAACTGCAAAAAAAAATATATTTGAAATTGGAAGCTGACATGTTCGTTTTAATAGAAGAAAAATTGGATTTCTTATTTAATAGTCATTTAAATAAATATGAATAAATTTAAACACACTTTGAATTAGAACATTGTGAACTTTGAAAAAAGATTAACTAGTTAATGCAGACAATGTGAAAATAGGGCGTTTCAATTTTCATTATTAAAAACTTGCCGAAAGAAATATTGTTGTTTTGTTTGACTTAAAACAAATTGTTATGTGGCGATAGAAAAAAAAAAATTAATTCTATAGAATCACATGTGCTGATCATATGCGCTAATTTCTGTAGAATCATATGTGCTATTAATACTAGTAAAGGTTATAAAATATATTTAAGAGAAATAATAGCTTTAATATGAGATTAATGAAAAATTAGCTGTTTCATTCCTCGTCACAGGACATAAATCTTCAAAGAGTCAGTGGCCAATGATAAAGTTGATTCAAACACAAATCTTAAAATCTAAACTATCTCGTTCCATTAATAAACAGACATATCGCTTTCAAATAAAACATTTGAAATAATATGATAATTTATTCCTTCTGGATACGAAATACGACCTCGATTTGAATCCTGTAAGCTTCAGAATCTGCAGTAAGCCGAAATCACTGAGAAAACACAGTATTATTCATGTTCATGTAACCATTGAACTTTGAAATCTTGCAAAGTATCAAGAAATGACACTTCGATAATCAATCACGCGCAATATCCCATATGAGTCTTTAAACACTTTTGAAAGATAAAATTAGTTTGCGTAGTCCGCAGCTGGTCGAGACACACCACTTGAATGCCTAATTTATGATCCCTTTACCCTAGCCATACGTTAACAAAATCTTCTCGATAAAGTCATGTAACTATTGTTTCCGGCCCCGATATAAATCAGCGAAGCCATGTAATTTTGACAGGCCTTAAAGTCGCTCTTTGTGTCAGTGGATTCAATATCGTAATGAATCCTTTGACTTTTTGCGAATCTGTCCACATGGAAGTAGATGTGTCTTTTTATTGTCATAAAATGTGCAGTTGCGGTCAAATCAAAATTAAAATTAAAAGTTAAAATAAAGTTCAATTAGTTAATATACTCAGTTTTTTAATAAAATTAAATTTCATTTCATTAACACTATAAAATATCTTAAAAAATGAACTTTTTAATTTTATTAAAACTCTGAGACGATGCAAAAAATCAGCAATATAAAATTATTTATTTATTTTTCATAAAATGTATTAACCAGTTTCAGTTAATTGATTATAGTTAATGGAATTAATTAATTTTTGGAATTTTAATTAACAGATACTAGTTACGGTTACCAGTTACAGTTAAATTAAAATTTTAAAAAATGATAAACCAGTGAGTATGTTTTGTATATTAAAATGAGCATTCAATTTCATTAAAAAAGAATATTCTATTAATAAATGGATTGTAAAGAAAATAAATATATTTAAAAGAATATATATATATATATATATATATATATAATATATATGCATGTATATCAAATCAAATCTTTATGTACTAAAGCTTTCAGACAATACGTAAGTTATAAAGGCAGTTGAGTACAATAAGCATATTTTCTTTCTGTGCACGCAAAACTAAATGAGTTGTTTTTCTGTACACAAAACTAAATTGATTTGTTTCAACCCTGATATAAATCGAATCGAGGCATTTTGACAGGCATTCAAATTATATCATATACAAAAACATATACGGCCGGCGGACGCATACGGCACGTCTTGAACGCCTTTTCCTGGTTCGTGTTTATTACACTTTGCATGAAAAATATTTATTTTTATAATGCCCAGTAGTGAAAATCAATGTAGTAAAAATACATTATGTGTGCATCCATATATTCCAAACTAACTGTCGAAAAATGAAAAAAAATTAACTTTGATTTAAAATAATATTTTTGCGAATGTATGAACAGATATTGATTATTTTATTTATGAGTTTACAATAATGAGTTCGCAAGAATTATTAAATTATATTCTGCAGGCTTTGCGAAATCCATCTTGGAACATCTTTATAACAGATTCTAAGTTTCACTTTTTATTTCATTGACCATTTATATAATATTTCATTTAACAGAGCAGACTAGACTGTTATATTTTCTTTACAACTGTGTTTAGTATCCTTTTTAATATATTATATATTTCTAAATGAATAATATTACTAATCACAAAAAATAATAACTCATTATGTTTTTAATCTTTCACTCCAAAAATGTCTATAGTGGGTCTAAATTTAATATGAGGATATATAATTTTATAAAGCATATAAATGCGGCATTTTTGTGCGTTTCTAAATAGCCCACAATATGATTTGGGTTGTCCATCCCTGCATTAGTGAGTAGCAGCCATAAAAATTAGAGTCATGATTTCAAACACCATTTTCTAAGTCTCCTACCAATATCCTCCCCTTGTGTTGCTGATATTCCTAGAATTGCCAACCAGATTCAAAATTGCGATGCTCTAAAGCTCCAACTGTTCATTTATTGGAGTCCACAACTCATAATTATTTGCACGTTGTAGCAAAATGGAAAATGCTCAAAATTTTTAGATTTATACAGAACTTCACTTCAATCATATAAATCTCTTCTTGAGTTTTTCTTTTCGTCTTGCATGTATTTAAAGAAATAAAAGAAAATATATATAAAAATTTTGCATTCATATGTACTACATATGATGTAAAATCATACTAAATAAAAAATTTAAGGTAATATTCATTACTAATAACATTTCTGATTTCTACCTGTCTATGAATAGTTTTAAAGATATCTTCAATTTTTCCACAACTGCATTCTAATATTTATATCATTATGAAAAAAGCTTTATTGCAGCGCATAAATTTTACATTTTGTAAAAAGATATTTTATATTCATTTGAAAAATATTTGATAATATCAGTGAAAAATATTTGATCATTATTAGTAAACTCACATTCACTTGAAAATCTGAAAAATAAAATTATTTCTGGAAGAGGCATCAAAGATGTTTTGAGATAAATATTTAAAATAGCATCGAATGCTTGGAATATTTTATTTGAACTATGTTTTCATAGATGTTTTGCTTTACGACTTTCAAATCTTAAATATGCATTTTCTAATGTATTTTTAAATCTATGTGCATATATATAGATGAATACATATACATAGATTATATATTCAGATTTAGATAATTATCCCTAATTTTCGTCAATTAATTTCAATCAACTCCACAAAAATGCATTAAACAAAATATTTTCCAACGATAAATATTGCAGGTAGGGAAACATTGTAAGGATGGTCAAATTAAGAAAAAGTATAAAGTTATCTGAATGATTTTCATAAATATTTTTTTGAGCTGTTGGGCAAGTGTTTCATACTAAATATAATGCAAGAAAATGACATTAACATTTAACCATTATAATAGTGATTATATTTATAATAATTGACTAACTAATCCATTGATCAGATTAAAGCATTTTTGCGATTGCATGCACTGTAGAGTTCAGGAAGCTCAGATTCAAGAGATCTTCTGGCATCTTTCGTTGCAGTCACTGCTTTCAGAAACAATGGCAACTGCGAAAAACGTTGTTCGCATCAATAGGATTATTATCTATCTGGCGGGGAGTTTTCCCCGATTTTTCGAAATCGGGCAGTTTCGAAACAGGGCAGTTATAAAAGCGTGTTAAAAATCTTGTCCTCATTGCTCGTCGATAGACAGTACATAGTATACTGATGCATGACCGTGAAGAGACGTTTTACAGTCTGACGTGGAATTATATATAGAGAAAGATATATGTGTGTATATAGTTATTGAATGATAATGTATTGTTTTCTTTCAGAGCACTCCTTATTTAGTTTTTAATTTTCCTAAAACACATGAAATTAGTAATTTTAAAAAAAATCATCTTATTCGAGACAGATAATTTTAATACAATGATATTCTTTTCGAAAAAAGAATCTGGATTTCTATAATGATATTTTAGTATTGTGCAATTTCTATAGAGAACAGTCTAGCGGTTAGCATGCTATACTTTTGAACTAAGGGAAGTCGAGCGCGATGAACTGAGCGTTATTATGTTTACATCGTGGAAAGACATGATAAATGTGTAGACCAGAAAGTGTTTCCGTTGAGGAGAGAGAAGCAGCTGCGGCCCCGCTGCCCCAGATGTATGAAATATAGGCGTTTATTTCAATTTGTATTGGTAGTAAGAAATCGCACCCTCAAATGAATTAAGTTGCAGCTTCCTTCCATGTTTAAGAGGGAGAAGAAACTCTCCCTTTTTATCAAGTACTTTCAGATATGTCATCTGGGACAGGGTTTTCCGGATCCAAAATAAGGACTTTCTGGATTTTCATGTCGGTTCCCAGCATTGACACGAATATCTTGGTTTTAATTTCGCTTGTTGGATTATGAACTAGGTTTCACTTGTTCAGAAACATATCGCACCCATGCAAACATGTATTCTTGCTGTTGTCATACTTCATGAGAGAGAGAAAATGTTGGCAATCTTTGAAGAAAAGTGCTACGAACTATTTTTGGTGGTATCAATGATAATGGAAATTGGCGAAGAAGATATAATTGGGAACTTTACAAACTTTTTAGAGATATTGACATACTAAAATTTGTTAAACTGAACAGAATGAGATGGGCCGGTCATTTCATGAGAATGGATAGTGATGTTTTGAAGGTTTTCAATGTAACCCCCATTTGGACAGCGACCAAGGGGAAGACCGAAAAAAAGATGGGTCAACTGTTTAGACTCTGATTTTTAATGTTATCAAGATAAAAAACTGGAGGTCCACGGCAAAGAGGAGAACAGCCTGGCTGTATCTTTTTAAAGAAGGCCAAGGCCCACAACGAGCTGACGAGCCAGTTATGATGATGATCATACTTCATACTGCCATGCTTATACACGCAATTATAAATTTATATTTTATTTAATATGTATCCTGACTCTTGAACAAATTTATTAGTTATTGTTATAGAATTGGAAATACAGAAACATACCTTTCTGGAATGCATCGAACCGAAAGAAATTATTTATGTCTCCATTTGATGGGAAATATTAGAACGAGTTTCCTGGCAAACTTTAACCAACCAAAGCCATAACGTAGCACTTAAAATCAAAAGAAAAAAGTATTGAATTTCATATAGAAACGCTAGTTATATTTCCTGTTTTGAAATTTGTATAAAGTTAGTAAGATTTATTGAAAAATAAAAAGATTAAAAAATCCTTTTCCATTTGATATTTTCTGCATTTTAACTTTATAACTTGTTTCTAAGTAGATTTTTTAAAGTAAATAATAATATAAAATGTCAAATTATTTTTTAAAAATAATAATATTTCATGCATCTTTTAAATAACTATGAAAAATCGAATTCAAGTAACTATATCTTTTAAATAAATAAGGAATTACTGCTCAATACAAAATAATGCATCAAAAAACTGAATAAAAATTGCTCAATAACATTGAGTATACATATTTTTAATTTTTTTGCTTTTCATTTCTTAAATTATTTTTTCCAATCCCATGCTCTGAGATATTAATTTGAAAATTTTTATCTTAATGTTTGTTGATACATGTTTTTTTCTCATGAAATAGAAGGATTTCAGATCTTTTTAATACTTATTATTCATTAATTCTTTAAATAAGCTATCGTACGTGGAATATCATTTACATCTTATCAATTCACTAAGCAAAGATTTTTCATTTTTAACACATTCGCAGTTTTCCTTCCTGTTAATTATTTCTTAGTAATTTTCCCACATCTAAATACTAGAAGGAATTACTCTCAATCAATTTTATTTTATTGGAAAGTTAATGTCAAGGTTTTAAAAATTTTAACACAAAAACTAATTAAAATTTCATTGATATTCTCAATGCATTAATTTAATCTTGAATCATCATTAGAAGACAGAATTAAAGATGTAAAAAGTTCACAAGATTTTTTATTGATTTGTATCTTTTCTAATTAAATCGTATTCAAAATTGTGCTCATTAAACCTGTGGCTCTCAAACCAGAGGTGTTATTTCACATGTAAAGACGACGAGATAGTCATCTTTCATGTTGTCAAAGTGTAAATTTTTTGTCATTATTTCTAGTATTTATAATTATAATTATAAATATTCTCCATACCGCATCAATTTATAATAAAATTACATCGATAAGAAATTTAATTTTAAAAAATTTAAAAAAATTAGAAAATTCTACCAGATTTTCTTATGAGCTTTCCATCAGAATTCTTTGATGGAAAGCTCACTTCGAAACTCTTTAGCATCCAAACGAAAGGTCTCAATGATTACGAAAACAATAAATCTAATGATTAAATATCCTTTTTATTGAGTTTCAAGTCAAAAAAGAAAGAAAAGTCAATACTATTTCAGTAAAATGGGAGTTCAATACAACAAGTCTCCATTTAGGCAACCTGATTAAAGCTGTGTTCTGTTGCATTTTTGACATTCTAGTGGCAAATGACTGGAACAAAAAGGGTTACAACAGTTTAAATAACTGCTGAAAGATATTAATTATTTTGTAATCATATAAAAAATAATTAAACTAAACAGTAGAAATTAAGAATCTGCATTTAATAACAGCTAATTATATATATATAGTTTTTAATTTTGTATTAAAATTTTAAATATATAATAAATATATTTTTATAAACATTTTTAAAACCTGAAAAGTACGCAAATCAATATCTATCAAAAAAAGAAATTAGCTGAAAATTAAAAATATATAATTTAAAAGTGTTTATTAATTAGAAGCAATTTGGACAAAAATTAAATTACTTAAAATTACCATTTGAATAAAAATCTTCATATGCTGAAATTGTTTTTTTAATTGAGTTATTTTTAGCGACTTCTAAAATTTTATAAAAAGTTTTTGTATAAATTATCGATTACGTTAGTTATGAAATTTCGAACATAACAATTTTCAATAAAGGAACTGATCATACAACTTTTACAACAATTTTTTTTTTTTTTGTACAATAATATTTTTGTAAAAATGAAATGAAAAAATTGTAAGGGTATTATTAATTATAATATAAATAAATTATAATACCAAATTGTATTAATTAAATATACTAATTTTAAGTAGTTTAATTCTTAATTTAATATTCATAACTGCATAAAAATTTATGTACTGAACACCATAGCAAAGTGAATTTTAGTGCTATTTTTCATGGACTGAATAAAATTAATATAATTGTAAATTCCTAAGGATATTTCAGTTAAAATTAAAATTTAGTTCATTAATTTTCATTATAAATGATTAGAAAACCTTTTCTTAATATGAAACTTTTTATAAAAAGTTTTTGTTTATTGAAACATTTGTCTGTTAAATATATTCTCTTAATTTTTAAAGTTAATTAGTTAATTAATTAGTTAATTTTCTCAATTTATATTGATTTTAATAGACTGAAAAATTACTTGCTAAAACAATCTCAAAGTATCAAGAAGTATAAAAATTTTTTTTTTGGTAACTTTGTAAGGAATTATTTGTATTTCATTTTTAAAATGCATTTCTAACAAAATTTTCCCAAACAAAAAAAAAAAAAAAAACACTTTTCTACCTTTTCTAACAATGTGAAGTTACCAAGCTTCCTAAGCAATTCTTAAAGTTTAAGAGGAATTTAATCTAATCCTATTTAAAAGTAATAAGTAAAAAATAATTAAAAAACCACAAATAACTATTTAAAAAAACTGTAAAACGTACTGTCAGGACATATTCTATAAATTAAGAAGAAATAAACTTTAAAGATAAAATATCGATCTATTTCAGCTATAGAACTTCTTTTTTCTCACATTTTTTAAATTCTATATGCGATATTTTTGGATTAACAATAACTTGAAACTATTTTTCAGAGCAAACCATCAAATACTTAGCTTAAAGCAGTCGATGTAAACGTTTATGGTGAAAGAAAAAAAGATTTTATTTAATATTTTTATGATTTAAGTGACATTATTGGTTAGTATATATACATGATTTATTATCACTGAATTCGGTGACCCTATTTTTAACTCTTGCGAGATTAATGTAATTTTTAAGTATTTTACTTTAATGACCTATTTAGTGCTTTTAAATCCAATGATATGGAAAAACATTATTAAAAATAAATTTACTGTATCTAATAAAATTAATACTTTTCTGACAACTGTATGTAGAAATTTTGTGGTTTGAAAGTCTAATTTTTACAATTTAACATTCCATACGCAGTGAAAACTTTTAAATTTATATTTAAATTTGTTAGCGGTTATATGTCCGATCAGTCATTCCTTTTGTCAATTTAAAAGTTTAAAGAAAAACTGTTAATTATGTATTTCTCCCACTAATAACATCGTTTCGGTATTAGTGAACAAAAATGATTAATTTAAATGTGGTTTGAATGAGGGAAAATAAATCTTCAGGAAATGGGTTGAGGAGTGATAAAATCTTCGCAGGTTTATGAACTGTAAAATACAACTTGAAAATAACTCTGGAAATTTCTTTTCTCCTAATAGATTGCAGAAGATTTCCTTTTCATAATCAATATAATATTGATTCATAATTTGAGAAGTGTCAGTTACATTAGAAAGCGATCTATAATGCTTAGGAACAATTCAAATATGCTTTTAATATTTAAAATGATAGCAAAAATCTTAAATAAGTTAATAATTTTGTCTCAAATTCTAAATGTCTACTTCTATTTGTAAACAGCCCTTTTCTTATTTTTAAAACTACAGTAAAACATGTATTTATTAAACCTCACGTTTCAGGACTGAGGGTTTATTTTTAGATGACAAGTTGAAACGACTTATTATACAAAGATAAGTTGCTTATTTAAGATAATATTTCTCTTGTATAGTAACATATTTCTCTGATGGCCAATTGGCTGAAACTCTGCACTTTGCTGAGCTTCAGATTCGAACCAGCAGTGACATGGATGTTTGTGTGGTTCAGAGGTCCACGTTACAATGTAGGTTCCAGAACGTTCCACGTCCATTAGACTTAAACCTAAGCTGTCAGGTTCCTGTCTAATTAAAGAAAGTTAAAAATCAAAATGCAAATATGCTTTGATATATTTTTAATATTAAAATATCTTTGTTTTAGCTGTAAATTTAAAGAACCAAGATAATAAAAGATTTTTACAAATGACAGACTTCAATAGCCTGAATTAGCTATTTTTTTTCTTAAGTATTTCTCAAAGAAAAATAACATTTTTCTATTTCTTTTTTTTTTTTTTCTGAGAAAAGGAGAATAATTATACTTCTTAACAGAAAGAATATAGATAATTATTTCCTATTCTCTCTTTAGTTTTATGACCGAAACTAATTACACTCAAACATTTTTTTACAGGTATTATACGAGATTTTCTTCATGTCATGTCACTATTGTGTTTAGACATTTTATCTAAAGGTAATTGGGTAAAAAAGGCATACTGACAAGGATTATAATAAATTTTAAAGGTATTAAATTTCTCAAATATTTCTTTACAGTTTTGTTCGTGAGCATTATTCGTGTCATGTGTCACTAGTTGCTGCTTGAACATTTTTATCTAATAGTAATTAGACAAAAGCATACTGCCAAGGATTATAATAAATTTTTCAAGGTATTAAATGCTTAATATTTTGAAATGTATGTATATTTTCCATAAATAGCTAATAATTAGTATTAGATAATTATGAAAATTCATACTCAACTTTAAATTAATTTATACATCAAATGTTATAATTTAATTATATTTATATTTGTATCTAAAACTTATATAAACTAACCTAAGTTATCAATAATGGTCCATAAAGTTAATTATTTTTTATAAATTTTATGACATAATTAAATTATTATTCTCATCAAATTATTATAAATATTTCATTTGTGATAAAAGCATGAAATGCCCAGAACCAATTCATGAATTTAAATAAGAAGAAGTTAACAATTCGTAACTTATTCAACAAAATTTATGATATGTAATAAATTCATATCGCATTAATACAAAAAGAACTTACTCTGGCAAAAAACAAGAGTGAGCCTTTGCTTTTCGAAACAAAGTTTTTCCAACTCGGTACAAAGAGCAAGCAGAAGAAAGAAATTCCCCAGAATAAAAGGAACATAGAAACAAGTGAAAAATCCTCATGGGATTGAACATCAATATGTAGTGTCTCTTGGGGCAACATTGTCGAAGAAGGAAAATGCTGTTTAGGTAGCATTCTTTTTTTACAAGAAGATCAACAGAATCAAAATAAAAAGATGTGATTTATACTCGCGTAGAAGTTCATAAGCTATATCCAGTTCAAAGAATAAGCTTGCTGATAAATCCAATTCAAAAGACTGTTTACATTCCTCCTTGTTTTGCTTTTATATTTAGCACGAGAAAGGAAAACATATATGCAGCAGTTTATATTGCAATCTTGTCAAACCATTAATATTTTAAATGTATACAGATGTAGTCGCATATACATATCTTTATCTTTACTCAGATTCATAGAAGTATGATTCGAATATATAAGCGAATGTTTTTGAATAACTTTCAAATTCATTCCGTCTTCCACACGAAGGATTTAAATGTAAATTATGTAATATGAATTAGCATATTATTTTGCTTAAAAATTCTTAACATAATAATGACTATTTATTATAATACTATTTTTAAATAATTATGTCTCACATTTATGGACTATATTAAATTTTAATGTATATACTATAATCAAAAGAAAAATAAACATATTTATAACAAACATTCATTTTGTTAAGTTAAATTTATGATAGTAAATAAATATTTCAGCATAAATAATTTTAAATGAATTTTAGACTTCTCCATTTGGCATTTCGATATAGGATCGATGAAAAATTCGATTTCGATATAAGATCAATAAAAATCGATATAGTATATATTTAAGTTAGAGTTAATAAAGTTACAACAAATTATTTTCAAATCTAGAAATTATTTGTAGATATTTGTTATACTTCTATAAAATATTTTGCAATACTTCTATTATTTTTATTTGATATTAGTTAAAAATTTAATGTCTTTACGAAGAGTATTTTATCAATATTTTCAATATAAAACGAGTGCACAGCTATATAATTTTCTTAAGGAACAATATTGTTTAAAAATTTAGTTAATAATAAAATGTCCCCAGATATTTAGAGTATAATAAAAGGAATCCCAAAACACGAGAAAGCATGCTATAAAAAATGCCGCGCAGAACTGCTACAGGAGCAAATAATATTTTTCAATCTTTATTGTTAAATGAAAAGTTATTAAGAGCAATATAGACCTCTCACTAACATACAATACCTAGAAATCAGAGTAATACACTGCCCTGCAGGTATGTTATGCAAGTATACAAATAATGAATGATGAGCTTGAAGGCATCTAACAAGACTAATATACAGCACTTAAATTATTCAATGTTTATCCACATAATCCATAAGTGTTTCCTTTTCTACTAAATAGTAATGTTCGCTAGTCAATCATCTATGATAACAACGCGTTTAATCAGACAACGTGTTTGATCAATTTTATAGATCATGAAAATTGTCACCATATTTTTTAAGACTTGTTTAATTGTGCACATTTAAACATAAGTGAAATATTTTATACTATAATGAAATTCAACTGCTTACACAAATTATAAATACATATATGAATGGCGGAAAAATAAAAAAAAATTATAACATTGTTGTATTTATTTTATCCTTAAAGATATATCTCAAAAAATTAAAATTTAAAACCCTATTTTTATCGCGTGAAAAGAGATTGATTTTGGTATAACATTTAAATCTAAATGTAAATTCTAATCAAAATCAATAGCTTGTCTAGAAATATTTATTCATAAAACAAATCAGGAAAGAAAATAATTATAGTTAATTTACAATAAATATTGTCAATGCAATATTAATACTCCGCTTATTAGTTTATTTTTGCAAAAATTCAGGTTGATTTAAAAGAATAGCCTTGATTAGTTATCATAATATCCATTTTAATTAAAATTGGGAAATAAAAAGAAAAAAACCATGCACAATTCAAAACAATGTGCATACTTTATAAATGGTCTATGAGACCTCTTCTTGATAATCCCAAGCTATAGATAGCTATAGATAGCCAAAGCTATAGATCATTCAAAGCTATATACATACCAATAGACTAACTAAACACAGGTTACAGGTTCGTAAACAACTAAATGTATATTTAGTGCATTTGATAGACAATCAGAAACGTACAAATTTAGTTTCACTTGACTACATCTTGGCAGAGTCCAAGAGTTTGGCACAGTTTCGTTTCACATGCCTTCAATGATACAAATATGATATAAGTTGGTATTGTTAGTAGAAGGTCAATGAATGTCATTTAAATTACTCATCAGGTTTTAAGATATGAACATCAATCAGAGATCAATATTATTCCGTATCTGTGTACGGTAATAGGACATTAAATGTTATGAATTACAGTGGTCAAAAAGCCATCACATCGATGGCTGTTCATTGTGGATCAGCGTTTAATTTAAAAATAATTACAAAAAAAAAATTGTCATTTCATCAATATAATCCAGTTCTCCTTTCATGTGAGTATCATTCCAATGTCAAGGATTATTCTAGACACCAGTTAATATAAAAAGATGCAAGAACCTGACTGTATCTCATTAACATCAAGAAAGAAATTGTCGTGGTTGCACATTTGGGGAAGATTTCAATATTAAATTGTCAAAAGAGATATTTCTAACTGCGTTCAACGAACATAGTGCCAACTGAGAACTCTACTGTCCGTACTGAACATTCTCCTCTAATAAAAAATAACAGTAATTTTCGAGTAAAACTGCTTAGCATCAGTGGTCATCTCCTCAACAGGATTACGTTCTTCTTCAAGGTGATTAATTATCATAACGTTAATTATTCTAACGTAGATTCAATTATTAAGGTTATGGTAATCATGCTCATTCGGGAAAGTTCATTCATGTTCATTCAGTAGTTCATTTGGGAAGTAATTAGTCAATTGTCCCTAAGAGATATTTATCGATAAATATAATGACAACTGAAATCGCTAGTGTCCACAACTGGCCTTTCTCTTCCAAGATACCAACACCAGTCAGCGATCAATATTGCTCAACAGTTGTGGCCAGCTCTGTTTCGATGTTTTAAACTTCGTTTTATAAATGACAATACCAAACTATATAAGACTGCTGCCAGTAAAAGTGCTACTGGAAAATGAAAATGAATTGACCGGTGATTTTCAAAGATTTAAGTCCCATAGAACATATATAAAATGTTTTCAAGACGAACCTTCCTGTTGACCATATTCACTAATTAATACTCCCTGTTCATTGTTGGCAAACACTCTTTAGTCAACAAAACGACATCCGTTTTTCGACTAAGAAACGTTTTTTGTTAATCCTCTTCAGCAGATTTCAATCAAAGCTATAAAAACATGATTCTTAATTATTACTGTATGAAATCTTTTTTTTTTTTATCTCATGCTTTTTCTTCTACAAGACAAAACGCCAACTCTCATAAGCTGATTTTCATAATTCCCAGGCTATTTCTTGAAGAATTATGAGAAAAAAAGCACATGAGCTTAAGATTTGCAAACTAAAATATATCAAAAGACATTTTAATAAGTCATTATTATTTTTAATTAATTTAAACATAAAAAATTTTTATAACACAAGACTTTAAAAAGTTTAATTTTGAAATTAACTTCAATTTAACTAAAATGCTGACTTCAAACCATTTGAAAATATGAAAGGCGTTTTTTTTTTTACATTTCTTCATTTGTAATTCTAAAAGAGATTAAAAATTCATAAGTCAGAAAAGTTTTTAAACTAGAGAAATAAACTTTCGTCGGAAACATCTCTGGAGATGATGTTCACATAAAATCTGTTTTAACTTAAAAGAAATAAGGCAGATTAAAGCGAAATTAAAGTACACCAAGGTAAGTTTGTTTTTAAATAAAACGCTAGGACGTTTTATAGGAGGTATCTGGTACTTTATGGCAATTGTTTATTTTTTACTAAATTTAAGTATCTTTAATAATAATAAGCATAGGTGAAAAAATATATATGTAATTCCCTAAATTTTTTAATAATTTAAAGCTAATAAGGAAGATTGCAGACTAAAATATCACAGAATTTCACCAGAATTAAAAAAAAAAAAATAACTGAGTTTTCCATTTAAGAATGCATTTGTCGTCTACAAATGTAAAGTTTGAAGGAAACACCTAAGTCTTATTCGGAAATTATTATAGAATTTCTTAAAGATAATTAAAGAAAAAAGAATTCCAATGCTTTAATTTTTTTGTTTAAAATTCACATTTGTAAGAAAAATTTACTTTTGATATTTACATGTGAATAGGAAATTAATTTAATACTAATGAAAATTAAGATTATAAGTATTCTTGAAAAGATTAAAAAAATTTATAATCACATCTAAAAATTGAAACTCATGCAAACAAATTGATATCATAATTTAGTTTCGTGAATTTTCATTAGTACGATTAATAAAAGAGGTAATTTAATACTATGATTATTCATTATATAAATGCATTTCCATTAAATAATAATACCCTTAATGACTATGGATGAAATTTAAGAAAAAAATTTAGTTAGAAAATATGAGAATTACATTTTATAAAGAATTAAATCCTTCTTGGTATGCTTCAAAAGTATGCCTCTGTGCCAAAGGAAAGAAAGAAGTTTCTTCTAAATTAAAGAAAAATTTTTTTTTTTATTATTTCACTTTAATAAATATTTATTATCAGCTATTAATTAGCTAAATATTTATTAATAGTAGTTAATTAATAAATATTTTATATTAAAAATTTTACATATTTTTGTAAAAATATATAAAATATGTATAAAATTATATATTTTTGTATAAATATATAAAATTATATATTATAAAATTATATATTTTCTGTAAAAATATATGTGTTAACGAACAAAAATATATTCAAAATTTCTTAACTGATAACTAAAAATCTGGTGTAAGAGTTTTAAAACCTTACTATGTACCTTAACTAAAAAAAAGTGATTCTTGAAAGAAATACTGTTTCCTTTGAATCATTTCTCCCCAGGCTAAAAGAGGTGTCGAAATTGTTATGGAATAGAATCTAAACAGTTTGATAAGTAAAAAAGAAAAAAAAGAAAAGAATTGTGTGTTATGGAAAAGAAAAACTACAAATTACAACAAATAACTTTCAAAGATAAAAACAGCTCCTATACTAAGCTACTTTGATACAAATAACGAAATAAAAATAAAGGAAAAAAAAACCCAGTGCTGGTCAAAGTGAATTTCACAAGGACCTTATTTCCAACAGTTGCAATGGGTGGAAAAAAAAAAAGTTTTTTATTTGACAATTGTCCTTTATGCTTTCCTTTTTTGTTCACTCTTTTTCAATAAAGAATTTTCTACTGAGGCACATCGAAACAACGACATTTAATTTTTGAGTTTCATTTTTTTTCTGACAATTGTGTAAAAATCAGAAATATTTTTTCTCTGAAACATTCTTGCTTCCGTGATATAATAGGTACAGTTAAAATATTGCTTTTAAGAAAAAGAGTTTTCAGTTTTTTATTCGAGATTTCCAAAAAGTCTTAGAGTGACAGGCTATTAAATAAGTATAAAAATGATTTAAATAGAAAGCAGAACTATTTGAATTTTTATACGCTAATACAGAAGGTCATTAAATATATTTTTATCCTACCATCATAATATGTTGTTAATTTAATTTGTTATAATTGTCATAATATAATAATCAAAATTAATATTTTATCCCTATATATGTTGTTTCTTATCCCATTTGGTGGACAACAACATCTAGGTTAAGTCCCATGTGGTCTCATGGAAAGAGGGGGATGTGGGGGCAGCTTCTATTGTGATCGAGTACACGTAGTTAGATGTCTGACTTGGGTCCGTGACAGTAAAAATTTTGTAATTAACAGTCGAGAATAAAATATATAGTAACTTTTGTAAGAATTTTATATTAGTGAAGAACCTTTAAAACCTATTTGCATAAGAAAATATAGTTCATTTAAGAAAACATTTTTTTCCCTTCTTTTTTTAATTTTTACAAAATCTTTCAGATAAATAACATTCGGACTTTTGAATTTTAAGAACTCTATAATAACTTACAAGATAAAATGTTTTAATTGCTTTACAATTAATATGGGTAACTCTGAGTTTGGATATTCTTTGACAATCAAAAATTCTTATAAATTGAGATCAAATGAAACTATAAAATAAATAACTAATTAATAATTACATAAATATTTATTAATAGCTAATAATCAGCTAAATACTTAATAAATATTACATAATAAATAATATTAAATAATTAGCTAAATATTTATTAATGTCCAGTTAATTAATAAAAATTTTTATAAATATTTCGAAATATATTAAAAAATTTACAAATATATATATGTGTAAAGAATAGAAGTATAGTCAACGATTTTTGACTGATGACTGAAAATCTGGTATAAGAGTTTTAAAACCTTACTATGTACCTTAACTCAAAAAAAGTGATTCTTGAAAGAAATACAGTTTTCTTTGAATCATTTCTCCCCAGGCTAAAAACGAGGTGTCGAAATTGGTATGGAATAGAATCTAAACAGTTTGATAAGTAAAAAAAAAAAAAGAGAGACAAAAATTGTGTGTTATGAAAAAAAAAGAAAAGCTGGAAATTTCAACAAATAACTTTCAAAGATAAAAACAGCTCCTATACTAAACTACTTTGATACAAATAACAGAATAAAAAAAAAAAGAAAAAGAAAAGAAAACAGTGTTGGTCAAAGTGAATTTCACAAGGACCTTATTTCCAACAGTTGCAATGGGTAGAAAAAGTTTTTATTTGACAATAGTCCTTTATGCTTTCTTTTTTGTTCACTCTTTTCAATAAAGAATATTCTACTGAGGCACATCGAAACAACGATATTAATTTTTTGAGTTTCCTTTTCTAATAATTGTGTAAAAATCAGAAATGTTTTTTCTTTTGAACCATTCTTGCTTCCGTGATATAATAGGTACAGTTAAAATATTGCATAAGAAAAAAAGTTTTTAATTTTGATTCCAGATTTCTTGAGTGACAAGTTATCGAATATATATTTTTAAAATATGATTTAAATAGAAAGCAGAACTATTTGAATTTTTATACGCTGATACAGAAGGCCATTAAATGATATATTTTTATCCTACCATCATAATATGTTGTTAATTTAATTTCAGTTTTAATTGTCATAATATAATTAAATCAAAATTTAGATATTACGTAGCATTTTATCCACGATGGTTTAATTATGTAGCATTATTATTATATTATTATTTATTAGCTTATTATTAGCATAATTTTATTTATCAGCATATTATATCGCATTTAAATGATCTATGGTCTTATAGGTTGTCCAACATAAGTTCTTCTGTATATATGTATATATTCTGTATATATATATATATTCCTGTATATATATATATATCCTGTATATATATATTCTGTATACACGTAAACGACTCATTGACTATACCGCTGTATCAGTTGACCAACAACAACCTTATATAAAATATATTTAAATTAACTAAAACATTTGTACATAAATGCATTAAAACTAAATGAGTTTTGCTAAATTAAAATTCTAAATTTATTGGAAAATGTAAGCATTACAAGTATATATTTTTAATGTCCATTCAATTCATGTTAAATGCATCTATTTTGTTTTAATATAAAATAATTTTTAATCATTTTTTGAACTTTTTATATACAAAAATATGATACAAAAATTGTAAGCAATATTTAGAATTATTTATATATGTCAGTAATGAAAATAAAAGTTTAGTAAAACTTTATTTGTTTATGTGGAGAAATTATTCAGATCTTTAAAACTTTTAATTGTGGATTATACATATTTCATTCTTAAGAAATTTTATTTCATTTCTTCAACTAAAGAATGTTAACTATTTACATTTAAAAATACTATCATTGACGTTTTTTTTTTTTTTTTTTTTTTTGCAGGGAAGGTATGGATTATTATATATATATATATATATATTTGCACTGATCAAAGTGCACTTTATCTTTTTTTTATACTGATTAAAGAGTATTTTACGTTTTTGTAATGATCAAAGTATACTTTACTTTTTGTAGTAATGTTAGAAATTCGACTCAAATAACAACAGTTGACTCTATTCGTTGAAATTTTCAAGTTTTTAGTCATTTTTTCTTTCACAGACATTAAGACAAAAAAGCAATTTTCAGTGAAAAATATTTTAAAATTGCATTGGTTTTAAATGACTGTTATTATTTTTTATTACTTTTCATTTTTAATCCGTGCTGCTTGTATACAACTTAAATTTGTTTTCTTTAATAATATATTCAAATATGTTGTTTTATTTAGAAAAATCAGTGAAAGCTGAATATATTTATTTCCTGTAATTATTCTTTTCTTTTTAAACTAAATATATAAATTGATCAAGTTTTATTTAATGCATTATAGTTAAATTCAAGCCCATTCTTATAAAATTATTCTAGAAATAAAAATTCATTTTGTAAGTAAGCAGTCATGAGTTTAATATTTGCTTATTTTTACAAATATGACTAATGGTATTACTAGATTATGCATTTCTTTTAAATGAAAACATTTTAGTCTTTTTCTTCCTTTTTACATTTTATTATTACACGAAGAAAATAAATTTTATTGTGAAATCATAATTTAATCCCTTGATTATTAACAATAATCAAAATTAGTGTTATGATTTTAGATGCAATTCGATTTATTATTTATTATTAATATTATCATTAACTTGTTACAAACTTTAAAAAGAAAATTAACTAATTTTGTTGTAAAAACTCGAAATTAGTATATTTATAAAGCTGATTTTGAATAAGAAATCAAATTATATGCATGTAGGTATGCCGGTGTAAAATATCAATGGTATCTAGGGGAATTTAATGAAAGAAAAGACTATTCTTCCGCATCGCCTTTAATGCGCTTTATATACAAAATTCCCATTTGCAATGTAACAATTAATATTATAACAATTATCATAAAACTATCCACAGCTGCACATAAAATTCTGTACCTGACAGTTATATCACAGTTAGTTTCCACACATTTCTTCTCAAGTTTTAATTTCTCAAAGTTCTATCAAACTTATTAATACTCAAAGTTCTGCATATTTAATACATCTACATCGGTGGTACTACACCACTGACAATGTGCCATCAACACGTGGAAAACATATGGTAGTAGACTTTCATGGTATTTAAATCTAATTGAAGGGTTTTAAAAAGATCATATCTAGCAAAACCTTGGTACCGCTCTCCTGTGCGTCATCTATATTGTAATGGAATTCTACAAATTCTGCCATGAGGAAATGTTAACTTCAGGGACTTTTTTAAATACACTAAAAAACGCACTATTCAAAATAGCGCACTAAATCTAAATTTAAATATAAAAGCAAAACAATACAAAACTGTCCTCTCATTCCTAGAACGTTTACGAATGTGTCTATTAGAGTTTGAATTTCCCTTTCTACTCTGAGATCTTTCCTTGAACGACTTCGCTTCACTAGACTTGGATCTGAGCAACTTGAAATCGCACTATTCAAAAATAACGCACTAAATCTAAATTTAAATATAAAAAGCCAAAAACTGTCCTCTCATTCCTAGAACGTTTACGAATGCGTCTATTAGAGTTTGAATTTCCCTTTCTACTCTGAGATCTTTCCCTTGAACGACTTCGCTTCACTAGACTTGGATCGACAACTTGAAATCGCACTATTCAAAAATAATGCACTAAATCTAAATTTAAATATAAAAGCAAAAACAATACAAAAACTGTCCTCTCATTCTTAGAACGTTAGCGAATGTGTCTATTAGAGCTTGAATTTCCTTTTCTAATCTAAGCAATTTTAAACCAATTGATCTGTCTGGTCCTATAAGTTGTCAAATAAGGATAACACGAGGTCTTCCGCCCTCTCATGATATTACATGTAAAAAACTTAATCGCCCAAACAGCTTTTTCAGTTGACCACAAATATCTTCAAACATTACGAGAAGAGTATTTTCCAGTTTATTGATGACAACAATAAAATAATAGTTTTAATGATAACAATAAAATCCAATTTATTTCCAGATAGTATGTGTCGAGCACTTTTAATTTCAGTCATGTGAAATGTCAGCCTTTTTGTAACTTTCTGTTTTATATGATAAAAATTCAAAATAATCTTTGATTGTAATCACAAAATCCTAAATTTATGTTCGAATAGCTTTAATAACAGAGTTACTTATTAAACTCTTGATGATGCTTGTTTGAAACTGAATTACAACTCTCTTTTTCAGAAGTTAATTCTCATCATCTACACTAGTAACCTTATTTTCCAATGCAGTTGAATTATCGTAAAAATGCATTCATTATAATGGAAAAAGACTTTGTTGTGATTCTCTTTTTCAATAAATCCAAACATGATTTTAAAGTTGCAAACGAAATATCTAAGTAATAATTAAAACCATTTTTTTGCTTCAGGCGACTTTCTAACATGTGTGGGATACACGTTGTCCTCTTTTGACACTGTTATATATATATATATATACATATACATATTTTCAATTTTTCTGAAATAAAAATTTATCTGGTTTTATTTATCTGGTTTATTTATCTTTTTAAATTTTAAGATACCAAGATATCAAACTTGTAGGTTTATTTTTTACCGGTGTTACTATCACTAATGAAACGCAATTTAACCTTATTGTTCAGGTTTAATTAGGTTATATGCATTAAACATGTTCGTTCCACTTTCCACTAACTTCATTAACAATATTGGTGACTTTTAATTAAGTCTGACCCAACATATCGGCTCCTATAATTGCCTGAAATCTTAGCTAAGATGTTGACACCACATGCCACGTCAAAAGAAATTATTTCCGTCTATGATAACTTTTTTTCCAACAGGTCCCTTACTTGGAACTTGCGAATTTCCCAATGCCAATAAAACTATTTGTTGATTAGAAAATTCGGAGTCCTAACCATTTTATTGCACACATCTTCTCGTAACAGTCTGACGAAACTATTTGTGTCAACAAACGTTACCACAGTTTCATTATTTAATTTTATTTCTCTTGTTTGAGATCTTTCTTCAAACATTGCAGAATGAATTTGGGCAACATGGGTTTTTAATGTTTCTTGATACTTATCAACTCTCCTGTGTTCAGGATTGTTGAAAGAATTTCTTTTTTTTAGTAACTGATGATAATAATATTGCAATTGTATGTTATCTCGTCACTCTTAACTGGTTTTAAACATTGTTTATTAAACACCAGAAGTTCATTCCAAAATCAAAACTTCTTTTCATCTATTTTCTAACGGTGTCCATTCCCTCTGAAGATATCTCACGAACATTTACTACTACTCCTAAAACACCACATCACATCACTGTGCCTAGAGCTGAATTAGCCGTTACAGTTTGGGAATGATGGGGTGAGATGATGATGCCTGATTAGCCTCTGTGACCATATGAGACCAGGACCTAAACAGGTTTTAAAAATGATTCCGAACCACTACAGAGCATTCATGGCACCGCCGGAACTCGAGCACCAGAGCTCTAGCCAGTCAGTCATCAGGTCCTCTCGAAAATTTAGAAAAGTTTTATTTAAGAGGCTGTTATTAAAGGCTAGATTTTATTGATTTATTGGTTCACTGTTATGAAATGTTTTACTGACCTTATTTACCCTCTCAAAAAATCATCAAGTTTTTCTAATAACTCTGCAAGAGAAAGGATTGATCCATTCATTCATATAATACTCTAAAATAAGTCTTAACCCGGTTATTTAGTTTGATCCGTGATTATTAAATATCTTAGTTGATCGAACGTTGTTATATTTAATGTTGATGGCCAACAAGTACGTTCTCATAATAAAAGTCTCGCGAGGTATCGGTAATATCATATCTGTAGCAGTCAACTCATAAAATTCTTCCTAGAAGTCAATTTTAACTCTCCTTAGTAATAATACTTTATCTGATTGCGGCAATTTGTTCTTATTGTTTGTGAAGAATTAACTGATTTATTTCGAAGAATGTAGTTCTTGAAGTTTTGATACCTGTTTTTTTTAAAACTTTCCTTTGTACTATACGGCGATCCTGCCCCTAGCAAATACTAGTTAACAGACTGAAATTTTCTTCATTACTAAATTTCTGTATTACATTCCTAAAGTATACAATAAAGTGTTACCCAGCTCTGTATGAGTCGTTGAATTTTTGCTGCTATTTGTAACTTTTGCAACTCTAAAGTATTTTTAAGTGTTGTTCCTCAACTGTAACTTCCGCCTTCGTTTCTGTGAAATTGTTCGGCAAATCCTTACAAATCCCTTCTTCATAATTGTTATTCTTAAGAATGGCATTCTTGTAATTTATAATTCTAAAATAGGCGTTGTACATTGATCGATAACTCTTCACAAAAGTTTGCTGATTTTCCTTAAAATTTTTGTCAAATGTGCCGTTTTTAAATGTCTTTAATTTAAAAAATTTTTTAATTAAAAAAATGTCTTTAATTTTTAAAATGTGCATTTAAATGTCTTTAATTTTTAAAAGTGTGTTTAAATGTCTTTTAATTTAAAAAATAATTAAGCTTCATTAAAAATAAGTTTATTTCCCTAATGCATCTGATATTAACTTAAGAAATAATATAAAAACTTTTATGAACTAATTTTAGAAGGAAACTTTCCTTGAATAATCCTGGAAATAAAAATTCACACACACACATACATATATATAGGACTTAATTGATTGCTAACCCAATAAGTAGGTAGCATCACATGACGTTTATGTGTTCATGGAAAGTATTTTGAACTCTTGAAAGGAACTTTGAACTCTGAACTTTGAATATGGGAGAAGGAGGGAAGACAAGCAGAACAAGGTCAAAAAACTCGTGCTTATAACACGAGGTGTGGAGAAAGAAAATCGCAATAAACTTTTCATGTTATCAGATAATTAGTGATGTTAAATTCTATGTTAACATGTTATAAAGATAGTTGTGGAAAAGTTTGGATTAAATGTAGTTAAATAAAAGGAAGACCCTTCTTTCTTATTTTATGAAGGCTCTAGACATAACCAACCTACATACACTATAAATATATTAGTTTATATATATTGGTTTAAAAGGAATTATTATTTGTATTTAATTATGCAAAAAATAATCACTTATCTGCTACTAGCTTCATTTAAAAAAAAAAACATAACTATGAAAAAAATAAATTTAATTTAACACAAAAAATATAAAACTAAAAGGTATCATCAATTAAATATTCAAAATAATTGATCAGTAATTTACACCAACTTCCTTTATGAATGGAAAAATATACCAGGGGCGACGTCTCAAAAATGTTCTGTAAAAGGCAGCACTTGATTTGAAACTTTAACCCGCAAAACTCTTTTAGGGTGGCGGTTCATCCAAAATTTTTACCAAGGTTACAATTAATCTAAATTCTACCAGTTCTTGGTACTTAGTTGATCCAATACGCTCTATCAAGACGGTGATTCATCCGTAACTTATTGAAGGTCGGCTACTTCAAACAAGCTCGGAATACTACTAAATTTCTTTTGTATATGACCATCCAGGCAGAGCCTCCACTTTGCAGATGGGGTTTAATTTAGTGAAATTTAAAGCCAAGAAACATTAATTCACATTAAATACAAAATTCGCATTTACAATGCATAAATATTAACATTATAACAACTCTCAAACGACTTTCCACAGTTACACACTGAGTTCTCTACATGGCATTTCTGCTTTCTCACAGTTCTAATCACTCAAAGTTCTGCCCAAATTTTTGTTTCACATAATTCTGACCAAATTTTGGCCTAGTTACCCTTCTTATTTCGAGAGTTTTTGTATGCCTAATGTTGCTAGAAAACCATTTCCATAGATCTGGTCCTGGACCATTGGCCAGGGAGACGTCTTACCCAGATCATTAAATCTAATTGAGAGTTGAGAGGTAAAGCAATCCTGTCTATTGGACAATATGGCCTCTCTCTTATAGTTAATTATATACTGTAATAAATTTAACATATATTATTTTATTTTATTTTGATCGAGATAAATATATTTTTAAAATTAAAATAATGTTTTCTTGATGATTTTTAAAAAATATACCGAAAATTGAATTAAGAAAAAAAAGTACAAAATTTCAGAATAAAAGAAATTCAAAATTAAATAAAAGCAAAAAGAAGTAAAATCACATTTTAAGGAATATATATATATATATAAGGAATAATCTTTTCAATAATTTAAGTACATAAATTATATTTAAAATATTATAAACATATTTTTATATAAAGGAACTAGTCGAAATATTAAAAAAACATTTTTTTCTATTTTACTTACAATACTTAGTTTATTTTTCATGCAGCATTCGTCTCACATTTTCTTTATTTTTAGTTTTATGGTTTTTAATTTATAATTCTTTTTTACTAATTAATTTTTAATCTTTTACTTTCCAGTCTCTTATAATTATTATCAAAAACACATTTTAAATTAAATATATTTTTTTTTATTTCCCTAACATTCTAAATATCAAATTACTGACAAACACTAAATATAGTGCAACAATAAAAGTTTAGTTTTGCCTTCGTTGAAAAAAATGTTTAATTTTATAATGAAAGAAACATTATTGGCGTAAAAATACGATGTAGATATTCATTTAAAAAATTACTTAATTTAAATCTAGAAATTTTATCACATTGGTTTCAAATAAAAGTATTTCTTCTAAAAAAAAGTATTTCTATTTAAAATAAAAGTAAAATTTAACAAAATGTTATATTTACATATTATATTTAAAAAAAAAAAATTTTCAGAATAAATGTAAATTAAGTAAATATTTTTTTCTTCAAAAAATTACTCATTGTTTAATATTTTCATTACTCTAGAGAATTTTGATTTTAGTTTTTTTTTTATTCAGGAAATAAATTTAAAAATAATGATTCCTTTTTTTATTTTTTAAAATAAATTATGAAAATAATGACAAAATATGCTTTTAAAAATTTTTTTAACAAATATAATTTTTTTTTGTTTTGAGCATACAATTGTAATGTATATTTATATTTTACTTTAAAAAATACTTTTTTTTTATTCTTAAATATTATATTAAGTTTATGTTAAGTAATCACTCTCTAAAACGATTCTCAAGGCAGGTGGAAGCTGCCTGGTGGCCTTTGGTACCACAGGCTTTAGGTTAGAATCCTGGCGGTGGCATAGAAGTTTCTGAGGGATTTGGAATCCCCGTTAAGCAGTAGGTCCCGGTCTAATTAGTCTAACGTGCAAAAAAATGATCGTACAACGACAAACCAAAAAGGAACGTTTAATAACTATTCTTCGTAGAAGTCAGATTTTCAGTGTCACAATTTCGACTAAGTCTATTTTGTTTTCAAGCACTCATTGTTGCAACATCTATTGATAAATTTTGAACTAGTTGTCATGCATTATCACTGAGACACCTAATTTCTGTAGACAACAAATGAATTTCAACAACCTAAATTTCTAATGAAACAATTTTAAAAAGATATCAGTTCAATAAATTAATTTCAAATGATAAGTTTTTTATTTATGTATTATACATGCCAAAATATTTCTTAAATAAAAGTAGTCACCGATTTTGAAATTAATTATTTTTAAATCAGCACCCTAAATTATTTAAAAGTTCTCAAGTCATTTCAATAATTAAAACAATTCTATTTGCTTCTGTTAATTACTATCCTCGCAGCATATTCCATAAGTATCTCCGAATCTTGAGTAATTACAAGTATCTTCTATTCAACCATTAACATAATTAAATTTTATCCGGTTAATCTTCTTCAAAACATTCGAAGAATAGTTTAGTATTGATAAATGGGCTTTCAGTTACTCAAGAGTGAATTTCTCTAAGCGAAATTTAAGTCCAAACAAAATAAAAAGATATCTAGGAAACAATATATAGAATATCAATTAAGAAGTTTCATATAATTTTAAAAATAGCATATTTATTACAAGGTATTTTTTATAATCTGTCTGCTCTAATTAATTCTTTTCAATATGAATCTCGATAATCTTTACTAGCGGTTTAGTGTTTGCCATTAAACCACTAGTAAAAAGTTATCGAGAAATACTAACTGACATACAAGAAACTTAACTAACTGAGAAACAAGAAATATTACAACTGACAAAGAAACCTTACTAACTGGCATACAAGAAATCTAACTAACTGTCATTCAATAAATCTTAACTGTCATACAAGAAACCCTAACTAAATGAGATACCAGAAACTATCTAAATTGGGATACAAGTAACCTTACTAACTGGCATACAATAAATCTAACTAATTGTCATACAATAAATCTACTAACTGCCATACAAGAAACCTAACTAAATGGAACACAAGAAACCTAACTAAATGGGATATACAAAAACCTAACTAATTGGGATACAAGAAACCTAACTAACTAGGATACAATAAAATCAAACTGCTTTTACGCAGGAAATACACATTTGTTGTTTTTTTCATCAGTTAGTTAGGTTTCTTAATTGGGATAGAAGTAACCTAACTAACTGGGATACAAAAAACTAACTAATTGGCATACTAATAAAGCTAAGGTTTGGATTTCTGAGTATTACCAATGAAGAAAAAGAGTAATGTGATAAAAGAAATCTAACGTTGAAAATTTGACTTCCCTAGATGATGGACCATCGTCGAATACGACATGCAATTACGAAGCAATTATCCTTGAAATTCCTTCTGGTTTTACCATGGCAGACATTATCCGCAGACACACACGTATTTTCGGGTTCTTCATGAAACCAAAACTTGCAAGTGATGAAATTATAAAATATTTTATTGATAATATGAAGACATATGTATTGACTTAAAGGAAAATGCTCATATGTAATTTTAACTACAAGGTTACGTATGATCGACTAGAAACCAACAGGTGTTTAACTAAAAAAAAATCATAGTAACATATTTTCAAAAATCTTATAACAAGCACGAAAATGTCTTTTTTTTTAAAAAGGGAAAGTTTTTCTCTTGTTTGATTTTATTTCTAATTAGATCAGAGTTATTACTATATTGTAATTAGTAGAGTTATCTTTTAAATTGACGAACTCTGTTTATATGTTATATTCTTCCAATACATTACTAATCAATTTAAATGAAAATATTCTCTGATATGTTTATTTACAATATTTTTAATATTTTATAATTATATATATTAAAATTTAAGAATAAGCTAATCTATATATATATATATATATATATATTGTAACTAATATTAATTAATAATTAGTGTTCAGAATAAATGATCAGTAAACCACGAGACTATCACCTCGAGAGAGCAGTCTCAGTGCAACCTGGTTCCCGCTGAGAAAATGTTTGGTTTGCAATCTCTCTCATCCCGAGAGGAATTATACTATTTAACGCAACACTGCGCTCACACCAGACTCTCACTCCCGGAAAGAAAATATCTTTCGTGCATCCGCGCGTACCTGATATCGGGTTTTTGGTTTAGAAGTGAATCCTTCCACGAATCTATAATTATATATCTTCAAATGTGTTGAATATTGTCAGTCTCTAATTGTATGTGTGCGATGTTTGTGCGTATGTAAATAAAAGCTGGGAGTTCTCAAATAAATCTGAAATCTCGATGTCAATCGCGCTGAACAACCTGAATGCTGCAATTTAAATTACGAAATATTTTTATCCTAATTCAAATTTTTTTGTGTACCATAAATATTAAAAGTTTTATATTGTTAGCATGCATTTATCTCAGTAGGAATATTAAAAACGAAAGGATATTATTAATCTAATAATTTTAAAGAACACTTTTCAATGAGCATTTTATTTTTTAGAGATTGATTATTATTGATTTTGTTTGAAAATTAACTCTCCATTCGATAGCTTCAATATCTTCTTCTAATTAATTTTCCATTCAAAAAATAATTAGAAGAAAACGATTTACAGTACATTTAATGAAGTTTTTACTATCCATAATAATGGAACAAAGCTTTAAATAATGGAAAAAATCAATGTTTCTCACTAACTGAAAATAAGTAATCCTTAATAATTACAGAAACAGAATAATCTAGGTTTTTTAAAAAAAATAATCGTTGAAATCATTACGGTCAATGGGAAATGCGAGGAAAATAAATGTCATAATTACGGTTAAGATAGTTTTATTTAATTAAAAAAATATCAGAGCATATTAAATTTATTTCTATAATATTGTAAGGGTTAATTTTTATTCTTTCTAACAGATTTTTCTGCAGCATAAAAAAAAAGTAACTAGACTGAATAAAGATTTTACAAAGGAAACAATAAATAAAAAAATTTAATGTTGCCCCAGATGTAACAAATCACGCGCTTTTTTTTTTATTTATTAAACGTCTCAAGGCCTGCTAAGAAGTACTTTAAAATCTAATAGAAATAATAAATTGTTACTGAAAATAAGAAGAACAAACACATTCAATTTAGAAAGAAATGTCTCACCCATTAGTTTAATTTTCGTCAGATGTTTTCTGATAGACATTAGCGTTTTCTTATCTGTTGAAAACATTTCTTAGTAACTATAAATTAAAGTTTTTCATCATGTTTATTTTTAGAATGTATGAACTCAGGAATGCATATACTCATCTCCAGTCTATCACAAGTTAAAAGTGATGGCGAAGGTAATTGCAAAGCATTTTGCTATCTAATATGCAACAGAAAAGAAAAGTATTTCAGAAATAGAACAATTTTCTTTTTTAAAATATTTCTAACAACTATAAATTACAGTTTTCGTCATGTGTATGTTTAGAATGCATAAACCTCATGAATGCATACTCATTGACAGTCTATCACAAATCAAAGTGATGACGAAGGTAATTATAAAGCATGCATATTATCATCAATATGGTGTGTTGATGTTTGAGACACATCACCAATAAAGAGTGGGAAGAGATACTTCCATTGAAACAGAATTATATTATTTGATTAGCTATTTACAAGGCTCCATAACACAAGAACAGCTTGACTCGCCGCCAGTACACCTATCGAAACAAAAACTCAACTACATGCGTGTTGCCAAACTCTGACAAATCGCCAGAGAGCACGTAGTAAGTAGAGAGTGCATATGAACGCTGATGCGAAGATTTAATGTTCACTACAGAGTTCAGCTTCAGTACAAAATATAAAAAAGCAAAAATTAATCATGATAATTTTAATAATTCCTTTGACAAAAAGGCCACCTCCGTGTTAGTCTCTACCAAGTACCTCGATCTTGGCTGCCTCTTTTCTACCTTCGTATGCTACGTATTATAACCATATTTAAGACAATATTTCAGAATGTTTTATAACCTAAAAATTTTCGAATCTTCTATCAATCAAATGGATAGAATAAATCTGCAGTGATCAATTTCTAAAAATGACACTGCTTTTGTTTGATATGTATTTTATGTCAAGAACTTTGTGACTTGAAGTCATTCCCCATTAATAACAAAAGTATAACAGATTCAACGCCATACAGGTTGTATCGAGGGATGCTTTTGAACATTGCATCAACAACGGTTTTGAAATTTTCAATTTTAGTATCCCATTTCCAATACAAAAACAGCCACAAAAAACACACATTTTAATGATACTGTAATTTCATGAAATTCGTATTAGTGGTTTTTTTTTTTTTTATTTTTTTTTTTTATTTTTGAATTCGTTTTTTGGCTTTTTTTTCAAAATTTTTATGTCTGTATTTATTTTAAGAATTTTCTTAAAAAGATAATACTCACTAATACTCTCAATTCATTGGAAATAATAAATTGCATTGAATTTAAAACAGATAGAAGATGTACATATATTTTTAAAGTTGTAGTTGACATTTATATAATCCATGATATAAAATAAGAAAACTTTGAAAAAAATGATCAAAACTAAAATAATAATATAATGGAAAATTCAAATTTGTATAAGATGTTTTATGGATTTTATAGCATAGAAAAATCATTACATGAATAACAATAAAAGCTTAAACGCTTTTTTCCATCAGTGCTCGTTTAAACAATAAGGGAGTTAATTACAGCTAATGTAATTTAGACTTTATTATAAGTAAGTTTTAAAAAATGATAATCTAAAAGAAAGAAAATTTGCTGCAAAGAGTGATACTTTTTGTTAAACAAAAAGGCTTATCTTCGAATAAAGTTTTTACTTTTATAAATAGTATTATTATTTTTATATTAGGGAGTATCAGTATAAAAATAGGATTATTAGTTTTTATATTAGCAATTTAATAATTTTAATACTTATAAAATAAAGGCATATGTATTACTTATAAAATATGGATTACATACAACCAATTATTATTAAATAAATAAGAATTTGTTTGATTTAGCTCCTATACTTAAAACTTTAGCCTTTGTGAAAATTATATTTAAAGGGTTTCTTCATAATCAATAGTTAGCATTGAAAAAAATTATGTTATGTTCTTTAACGATAAGAAAATTAAAACACATTTTATTACAATTCTTTCATTACACAAATTCTTATTGAAATTCTTTATTATAACCCATCTAATTCATATTCTTTTTAATATAAGCCAACAGATATGATTCTTTGCCAACAACACATGAATTATAGTAAAAGGGTTTTTTATAACCAATAGCTATCAAGAAAAAAAAAGATTTTTTTCTGTTCATTAAAAATAAGAAAATTAAACACACATTTTATTGCGATTCTTTCATTATACGAATTCTTATTGAAATTTTTTTTCATTATAAGATGTCTTATTCAAATTCTTTAGCTATAAGTCAACATATTTTATTCTTTGCCAACAAGTCATAAATTATATTTAAATGGCTTTTATATTACCAATAATTACCAAGAAAATGAATTTGTACTGTTCTTTAACAATAAGGAAATTAAACACTCATTTTAATACAATTTTTCTTTATAAAATATCTTAATCAAATTCTTTCGTTGTAAGCCGACAGATAGGATTCTTTGCCAACAAGACATATACTATATTTAAAGGTCTTTTTTATAAGTAATAGTAATCAAAAGAAAAGAATTTGTTCTGTTATTTAACAATAAGATAATTAAACACACATTTTATTGCAATTCTTGATTTTCTGTTTTTTATCATATTGATTTTTTCTCGTACATCTCTTTTTTCACACATTTTTCTAATCTTAATTTCTTCTCAATCTTATGTGTTAATGACGGACAGTGTGGAGGTGGAAAACAGAGAAATCATAATTTTGGACGCAGTGCAAAAAGTTTCATTCATGGAGGACTTGGTGTAAAACTGAATCTGCAACGTCCAATGATAGTGAAATAGGCTCATGTCAAGGATATATATAACGTATAGGCTTATATCATGTGTATATATCATGATTGAAAAAAGACTAAGGGATCCATCCAAAGCTACATTATTCAAAATTAGCAAAATGTTGAAATTAAAATATATTTTCCAGAAAGTCCAACAATACATATGGATTCTATCAGCAGCCATCATTCAAACAAAAATTCTGCAAAAACCCGTCGCGGGGTTTTTTTTTTTTAAATTATGTCATCAAATTTGATATTTTTCGTAATCAATTCACGTCCTTTATACAATACACATGTTTCCATGAATTTTAAAAACATATAGGGAATTACTCTAAAGTTATAAACAGTCGTACATAAATATAATAACAACCCTTAAAATTTTCCTGGCGGGATTGCGCACTTCCTAATAAATCTATTAAAAGTGAACCGTGAAAGTATTGAGGGTGGAGACCAGAAATGACAGCAGGGTTCACAATTTGATGGATAACTAGGGGATGAGAGGGTTTGGCGCAGAAAAACAGAGGGGGCTATCTTTACTTTCTTTTCCAGGATTTTTCATCGCCAGAGAGCTATCGCTTTGATCGATGACGCATCTCGGTGCCCTGACACTTCTATTAGATGCACCACGAAGCCGGAACAGTTGTAATGAAACACACAGAGGGAAAAACCGGAAACGGCATGTCATGAAATAATAGCTCCTCGGCAGCAAAAGTTTATGAAGCATTAAAATTTTGGGGCCAGCGGAAAATATCGCAACAATTTAAAAGGAAAGGTTACAATTAGAATTTTCACATTTTTAAATTTCTACTTTTAGTTCACACTCTCCCTATATATATCTAGTTGAATTTTCCAATCCTTTATAAAATACTTTTTATTCATCGACTCAAGTTCAAATACATTTTTTTGAAATTGTAGTGGATGACACTTGATGTTAATACATTTTTTTTCAAATATTAATTCATTAATTAAATTTAATTAATTAATTTTTTTTTAGATTTAAGCTGCATGCATCTACCAATAGATGGCGCCAGATGTAAGAAGAAAATTTCAACTTTATTTGTAAAGGACTTCCTGCAATGTGAAAAAAAGTAGGAACTAACTTTGAAAAAAAAAAATTTTATATTACTTGTTAAATATGTATTTTAAGTATTATCTTTATTCAGGAAGTGCTAGCATAATTAATAAACCTAAATAATAATTTCATTATTGCTATTCGATAAAAAATAAAATCATACGATGTATTTAAACGTTTAAATAACAAGGGAGAAAAAGTTACCGGAGCATTAAAATTTCGGGACCACTTGAAAAATAACGAAACAATCTGAGCATTGTGGTGGGGGAAGATTTCTGTAATTAGAGATTTCACCTCTTTAAATATGAATTTTAAGTATTATCTTTTATTCAAGAGTTATTAGAATAACTAATAAACCTAAGTAATAATTGTATTTATCATTATTTGCTAAAAACACTAAAATCATACGGTGCCTTTAAATGTCTAAATAACAAAAGGAGGAAAAGTTTCTGGAGCATTAAAATTTTGGGGCCAGTGGAAAAATATGACAAAACATTTAAGCATTGTAGTAGGGAAAAGCTTTCTGTAATTAGAAATTTCACATTTTTAAATTTGAATTTCAAGTATTAACTTTATTCGGGGGAGTTTTTAGCATAACTAGTAAGCTTAAATAATAATTTTTTTATTGTTATTCGTTGAAAATATAAAATCATACGCATTAAAATGTCTAAACAACAAAAAGATGAATACGTTTTGGGAGAATTGCCATTTTTGAGTCCAGTGGAAAAATATAGCAAAAATTTAACATTATGGTGGCAGAA